>JAHBMJ010000126.1:40188-55675 GCA_018398765.1 Chromera velia | reverse complement strand
CTGGGCAACTGCCAGAGGTTTCGCGTAAGAAGTAGATCTTCATGTCGATCATGTCTAGAGTGCTAGCTCTTTCTGCTGTAACTAGAAAGAAGTAGAAGAACTTTAAAAGGCTGAAGTTACTGGTACAGAGTTACTGAAAAGTCAGTAACTAAAATTGTTGACTGAGAAACATTTGTTACTCTTAAACAGACATTGTAATTTCTAAGGGAATTTAGTGAAATTGAATCGAATTTATACTTATAAAATTGAGTAGATAGTACACTGAAATTTAAAAGATTGAAATAAAATTTACCTTCAAAAGTTGGAACCGACTGAGGTATAAATTCCACAGAGAATTGAATTTTACATTCCATATAGTAAAAGAATTTAGAATTTTTCATTTTTGAAGTGTCAATCAAGTTTAACAACTTACTTAAGTAAATTTCACGGTAAATTCCACCAACAAATTAACTAATTAATCATTCTTTAAACTTTTGACTAGACTAGCTAGTGACGAGGTCGCATGAGATAGAGAGCTAGCAGCGAGAGCAGTAACCAGGATAGAAGTAAGAGACGAAAGACGTATAGGCCAGATGCTAGGAATAAACTTTAAGTCAATGCCCCCCCGTGACGAGACTTTTAAATTCTCTAAGAAATTCTAGTATTCAAGTTCAAACTCAGAATTTGAATTAAAGTGTCCTAGAAAGTGTCAGCCTACATGTCAATATACGATATTAAGTAATGACGTATATATAGTGATGGTGATAATGTTACATGATTTAGTGTATGGTGCTTTTGAGCACTGTCACCTTTTTGTCTTATAGAAGTCCTATTAGAGGTCGCCCAGTATCGCCGGGCGACTCGCTTCCACATTCAAGTTAATCAAACACCTCTATAATCAGTCGATCACAATATATTAATTTTCAAACAATTTTTTATAGCTGGATTAAATGCTAGATTAAATGATCGATATAGAGAGCTGGATAGAGAGAATACGAACTGTACTGGAAACGGTGTTAATCAACAATCATTAATACACACGCGTGTAAAGCAGCATCATACATTTGAATCACGCCTCAATCACCCCTTTGCAAACCGATATGCCCCATAAAAGACGATGAGCGTGAGAATCATGCAGCCGTAGACAAGCATCTTGTCCCTCACGTGCATCCTGTCCAGAACCCCCACAAGGGATGAGGACAGACCGACACCACTCGCGATGTCGTATACACGTCTCCGTGCGTTCTGCAGCGCAGATGAGCAAATCGAAAGCTTTAGTTCCATGCATTGACAAAAAAAAGGCAAATGGGTATATTTGAGAACACACAGAACTAGAAGTCTTTTTTTCCTTTCAAGCCGGCGGTCTCCTTTACTTTCCGTCCCTCCCCCCCCCTCTTATTCCAACAGCCACAAGCATAAAATGTGCAGCAGAGAGGCCCTCTCATTGTCTGGTCCTGCATCGCCACCCTTCAACAGAAGCCTGAGGGCACAAGTCCAAGCACGTACCTGGATTCTCCCTTCATTGTACCTGCAGGTTGCCTATCTAGCTGTCAGACCGACGGAATGACCGACCGACCCTCAAGATAGAGTTCTGTTGGCTCATCATCCCCACGATCCCCCTGCCCTGCTCGATCATCTGGTCAATCATGTTGTGGGCTTCGTGGATCTTCTCCTTCTCCTTCAACAAATTGTCGATCTTACCCTGCACGAACGAGGTCAAATTGGAAGAGAAGACGAAAGGAAGGGGAGAGCACACTGAGTGAGACGGGGGGCGAACGATAGCGAAAGACATACGCATGCACACATACACACATGCACACATCCATAGACACATTTACACACACACACACACACAACACATCCATAGACACATTTACACCCACCCACACACACACACACACACACACACACAAAGAGAGAGAGAGAAACAGAGACAGAGACAGACACAGACACAGACAGACACATAGACACACAGACACACACGCACAGAGAAAGAAAGAGAGGGAGGGAGAGAGAGAGAGAGAGAGAGAGAGAGAGAGAGAGAAAAGAAAGAACGAACGAAAGAAAGAAAGAAAGAAAGAAAGAAAGAAAAGAAAGAAAGAAAAAAAAGAAAGAAAGAAAGAAAGAAAGAAAGAAAGAAAGGGAGGGAGGGGGGGAGGGACGGAGGGAGGGAGCAAGGGAGGGAGAAGAAGAGAGAGAGGGAGAGAGGAGCCGAGGCAAAGTCAGGCCGGCAGGGAGAGAAAAACGCGGGGGTACACAATACAGTGAACTGACGGACAGAATGACAGACATAGGCAGATATTGCGACACCAGGCAAAGACAGACACAGAGACGCAGACAGACAACAAGACGAGCCGGCCGACCGAAGAGACGGCGAAAATGCATGAAGACAAACAGACGCGGACAGAACAGATAGGCAGGCGGCAGTCTCTTTTGCTCTTTTCGTCTTCTTTTTGTCACATTGAGACGGACCGACAGTCAGACACGTGGGTGTCCATGCAGACACAGAGGCAAAAGGTCGAACTCTGCTGTTACAATTCTCTCCGTATCTCAGGAAATGAAGTAATAATCCGAGTGAGTTCTATATTCCAAAGAGGAAAAAGAAAAACACCATTGAAAGAAGGTAGACGGGCTGGTGGACGGGTTGAGTTGAATTTGAAAAGTTGAGGGAGCATTTGGAAGATGTGCACACGAAGGAAGGCAGGTAGACGGGAGGAGGGAAGAAAGCAAGGAAGCAAGGACGGCACATTGGAATTGCGGAAAGGCCTGCCCTTTCAGTCAAACGCGTAGACGGGATCATGGCAGACGGATTACTGCGCAAACACAAATACTGGAGCTCACTGCTCAGGAAAAGGTCAGAGACAGATACATGTCCTTTATTTTTGCAGATTCGCGCACCCCCGTCCTTTTTGTTGTGGGTGCACCCAACCGAATTCGGACAGTCCCTCCTCACCCTAACTCACCCTTCCTTTTGTGTCCCCTAGAAGTCTTTTCCGTTTGTCAAGTTCAATCCTGGATCTGTGCACGTGCCCCATCTGCCGCTCGAGAGAGTCTCTGTAGGCCTCCGCGTCTGTTGTCAACTTCCCTACCCGACTGCACACACAGAAACACACACACGTTAATGCACACACACAAACAGCTCCACTCATTGATATCCAGTAGCAAGAAGCATAGCTGCACGTGGACTGACCGTTTCCACACGTCTTTCTGACTTCGGTCAGATACTCCAACCATCCACTCCTCCATCTGCACCACCAGACGCGTGAAGTCACTCACCATCGCCCCTAATCTTTGCTCAAGGGCGACACTCTTATCTTTCCCCAGTTCGTAGCTCTCAAACATGCTCTCTATTTCAATTTTCATCTTCGAGGCTCGGGGGAAGGCCCGGCCCAATTCTTCAAGATCGGACATATTCACTGCTGCTGTCTGAGTGCGTCTTCAACTCAGAGAAGGGTCCACCTGAAACGAGACAATCGAACCCCCCGATGTGGATTAGTAGTCAGGGTTGGGTGTTGCTGAATGAAATTTCACCCAGCTTCACCGAGATTAGAAGTATAGTGCAATAACCACAAACCGCGACGAGGTCCGCCTCTCTGAAGACAAATTGAAGATCGATGATTAAAGATGATCATTGAAGTACGTAGACGTCGAGAATCATTGATGTTCCTGAACTTTCCTGAACTGTTGTTCGCCATGCATCGTTCGCCACAAAAAAGCAGTTGCATGCACCCCGCGGGCCGTGCGCCGCGGTGCAGGGGTCGCGGACCCCGCGGCCCGATTATATGCACTAGCTTGTCATCACCATGCAATATGCATGCCTGTATAAAGCCGCCATGCATGCTCTTTGAGCCCCGCCGCTGCGCCGCGGGGCTCTTCAATTTGGTCCGCGGCTGCGCCGCGGACTCATTCAAGCCCCTCCGCGGCGGCGCACCCTGCCCCCCCCCCGGCCCCCCCTGCCAATATATACTCATAAAACGAGCAATTTGCGCCGCAGGCACCAAAATTTTTGGTTTATTACCCCAATAGGATCCGACGTATGTACTTATCTGCATGCATATCTGCATGTATACGCCGAAGAGCCCATGCAGAGCATGGAAGGTACGAAAAAGACAATCTAACCGTAAAATTCATATAAAAATCTAACAAAATATAAAAAAAAACATTAACGGGGGGAGAGCCCGATCCCCCGCGGACCCTATTAGGGTAAAGATCCAAATTTTTCAGGAGGTTCTTAATTGGTATATGCATGCATGTTTGGTACCCTGCTCCTTCGAGCCGTTAGGTGAGGTGCGGATAACACTGGCGTGCTACCTCCAGGGAAGCACCCCGTCAACCAAGATAAAAACCACCCCCCCCACAACGTGATGCACCAGTTTCTCTCAGTTACTTAGAAAAATTTGTTCATCTCAGTGACAGAAATACAATGGTAGTACCGCAAGTTGTAACTTCTCGTGGATCGTGCAGTATGGACGAAACCGTTTTGGCCATTTCTGTGGAAATTCCTATATATGAGCCGGGGGTCCGGAGTCCCCCCCACCACGCGGGCAAAAAGGCTATGGGTCTCTGCGTGTATTAGAAATCTAACTGTATGTATGTTATAATCCCGCGTATGCATGAAAAATTGTAAAAGTTACGAATCACACTCACCCTTAATTGGGTTAGTGCCTCGGAGATTATGGTGGTTCCCATTATCTGTGCACGCATAACTCGAGGTATATCAATGTTGATGCACGATTTCATGCAGGGCCTCAAGGCTCAAGCCAGGGCTACTGAGTTGCCCTCCCAGGCATGAAAACCGATTAAATAGCTATAGCCGTTTTGTCAGCCATGTACTTCATTTGTTGCTGCAAAGATCTGGAATCATATAAAATCCACGACCACCAGAACCATGTCTGCAACTTACTGCTCATACTGGCCTCATTTTTAAATTGCTTTCATCTCACTGCATCCTTTCAATGCCTCCCATTCGTTTGCTTTATCCCACTGCACTCCATTCTGTAACAAAATTCTCTTTTTCCTGCCTGCTTCTGTCATTGCACGATCAATCCTCGTTGTCTGCATACATTGTACAGCTCTCCGACTACCTACAATTATGTATTTGTACTAGCTCACTACACTGATATGTTCATTCATGTAGGTCTGCTGCTCGTATTCGATCACTCCACATGTATATACGTATCAATCTCTATTCATCTTATCACCGCTCGATCTGACATTTCACCGCGTGCTTTCACATAACAATCCACTACCCTGCTTGTTTTGTTTCACTGTTCTCATTACACCTTCGTACATCACATCTCTCCCACTGTCATTTACGTTGCCTCTTCGCCGAGCCTTTCGCGCTCATGTCAGCTCTCATTAAATTTCAGTGCCCACAGCTAACTTTCCCCTCATCTCAACGTCTGCTCAAATCAGTGTTCTGATTTCAATGCATGACCTCTTCCCACTTTATTCTCTTTCATGTTTGGTTCTCGCTTTTTCCTGCCCACAGCGATCATTTCATTGCTCTTATGCCCCAGCTATCACCCAGCGCAAACAAGTGGGCATGCAGGCAGGTAAACAGGCGGGCAGACAGGCAGATATCCCAAAGGGCAGAATAGTCAGACCGGCAAAATGAGAGGATGATACTGGCAGAATAGCAGAAAGGCAGAGAGACATGTAAAGACGTAGGTATAGGCAGGTAGGCAGGCAGACAGACAAACAGACATATAGGCTACTCTCGCAATGACCCTGTTTGCTTACATCTCATCTCTTCACTTGTATGTCACTTCTCTTATCTTGCCGCTCTCATACGATTTCTCTTAATTCCGACCTCTAAGACTTATCCGACCTCTCAGCTGTACACATCTCTACATGCCACTTCATAAACAAACTGTGAGATTCAGAGGTCGCAATCCGATTCTGCTTCCGTCTTCAAAAGTTAACATTTCCTTCCGGCACGACTGAACGTGTTCCAGCCTACCTGCCTGTTGGCTATCATGCAAGGTATGCCGCCTGTGTGCCGGACCGTATTCCTAATTTGGTCTTCTTTTCTAGGTGTGCTCAAAGTTCTGCCTCTCTGCCTGTTTGACTGCTTTCTCATCATCCCAGATACCCATTCTGTCTGCCTGACTACCTCCCGAATTTTGATCTTTCTGTTTGCGTATGTTTACTAAAAAGTTCTGACTCGGCCGCCCTGTCCAAGGACTGCCTTTAAAAAATTGCTATCCTGATAACCGTCCTCATTTCGCTTTTTCGCTCTTCTGTCTTTTCTCCCGTCACCTCTTCTATCGTCTTCTATCATCTTTATCTGTTCTGTGTTTCCTCCTTTCTTTCTTTCTTTTTTTCTTTTTTTCTTTCTTTTTTTCTTTTTTTCTTTCTTTTGTTCTTTCTTTCTTTCTTTCTTTCTTTCTTTCTTTCTTTCTTTTTTTCTTTCTGTCACTGTTTGCTTCCTTCTCTTCCCCCCTTTCGTTTCTCTCTCCGGACGTATCTCTTATTTTATATATTTTTTCATAACAGCGCCTGAAAGTTATTTCATAATGAGTTTCCTTGACTAAATCGTACTCGATCGTCATGATTGACCGGCATTTATTGAACATCGCTCTTTTATATATATTTTTTATGATGGTGCCTAAATGGTATTGCATGGTAAGTTTCCTTGTCATGATCATACTTTATCTGTAAGTTGATCGCCAACCTCGATCGGCATTTATTAAATAAAATTATAAAACTCTTTTACAATCAAACGGTTTGTGACCGCCAGGTTTGAGAAGATTTAGCAAAATTTATACCTGATTGCAAAACTAGTTGTAAAACTGTTTTAACCGACTACGTTACATTGTGGCTTGTATGGCGACTTGATCACCTGCCAAACTTGCTAGAACTGGGACTGGGAAACTAACTTCGCAATACTAAGCCCGGCCGGCATTAACTAAGTACACTCAGAGAATTAAGTGACAGACTGACAATACAGAGAAAGAAATAATAGACTTGCAATACAGAAATAAATAAAAGCATGCCGTACAGTCTTCATCCATCTGTATCGCTTGAATGGAGTCCTTGGAAGTGAACTCTGACTGACAGACTTAAGGAGGTAAGGTACGATAAGTCTCCAACTAGATTACGTTCTTAATCTAGGAGGAAATCTGACGTGGTAGCAGCAGAGCCCCGGTCCTCCGCCTCAGGGAGGCCCCGCTCTGCCTCTCAACCGTTGTTTGAAGTACGGGCAGGATGGACCCGTCTACTATTACTCCTGAGCTCATCTAGCAGCTTATTCAAACTCAACAGCAGCAGCAAGCTGAGATCCAGGCACTGTAGGTCCAAAACGGGCAGTTAACCCATTGGCAACAAAATCAACAGCTGCACCAAGAGTTGATCAACCACTAGTAGACAGTTGTGACAGTACAACAAAGCACCGCGGGGAACAGCCCCCCAGCGGCCGTGAAGTCAAATTTGAAACCCAAAGAGCCGTTCACGTACGCAGGCAGCCGCAAACAACTCCCAGATTGGCTCCGTACGACCGAGAGATGGCTTCGCTTATCGCGAGCGTCGGAAGCCGAGAAATGCGAAGCAGCATGTCAGTACCTATCCTGTCCCCTGCAGAGGTGGTACGAGCTCGAAAACCTCCAAACGCCGTTCCAGGGGTGGGAGAATTTCAAAGAGAGGATTGGGAAGAAGTTCAAAGACCCAAATGCTCAGACACGTTTGCAAGAGGAAGTCCAAGCAATGAAATGTGGGAACAAGACAGTACAGAAGTACACCGATGACTTCATAGAGAAGGCCATGCAGATTGAGGATGTCACAGAAGCCGACCTACTGCACGACTACCTCAGAGGATTGCCAACTGACATTCGTCTCGCTGTGAAGCGTCGGGGAATCACGGGACTTGAGGCCGTCATGAGAGTGGCAGACGAGGAAGACCAATTGATCCGAGGCAAGCACGCCGATGGGGGCGGGCATGCGGTGCAACAGCGCAACACGGATGGGCCTGCACCGATAGAAATAGATAGATTGTCGCGCTTAATATATGCGCTGTCACACGAGCAGGTGCAGAGGCACATCAGAAAAGACAGATGTTTCAACTGCCACCAACAGGGCCACCGGGCGAACAGGTGCCCAAAGTCTAACAACCGTCTCCTCCCCCAGCAGCACCAAAACTTCCCATACCAGTCATTTCAGCAGCAACAACAGCAGCATCGGAATGCCCTTCCCCGTCCTGACAATCGGAATTTCAGGCACATGGGGGTCGGCAGCCCTCTTATGCAACCTCAGGGTCCAGTGGTGCCCTCAAGTCTTGCACCTTCGCCCATGCAGTACCAGCAGATGTGGTAGCTTGCCGCACGCCCAGTCACTGACTTCTCGCCGGGGTTGTAGGGGTCGCAACGGCAGAATCAGAATGCAAGCATGCAGAACGGCTACCCGTTTTGCAGATACTACTCCACGAAGACCTCCCACGCACTGGGGAAGCTCATCCGCTTCCACGGTCGGTTAGCAAGGGTCCCTGTTCGCTATCTGTATGATCCTGGGGCAGATTCCAACTTCCTTGCCCATTCCGTAGCCGAGTCAAACCGCTTCACTCTCTGGGATCTCGATGAACCGACCGCATGCAAGGGTGGGTTAAACGGGGGACCGCAACTTCCGATTTCCCAGAGGTTAAAGGCCTTCCCCTCTGCATCCAGGGCTTCAGCGCGCCTCTGGATCTCACAGTAGTCGATCTGGACGATGATTACGATGTTATGTTGGGGATGCCCTTCTGTGAGGAGTATATTCCTATCCCCCATTACCGTGAGATGGCCCTCACGATCCCTGCGTGTGAGTCGCCGACCGGGAGAGACTTGCTCCTGCTTGACAGCGAGGAGTACCCGGCGGAGGGGGAGGGGGAGGACTTCTTTAGCCAGAGAGAGCTCCGTCGGCTGATGAAGAGACCCAGTTTCCGTGTGCATCTATTCTGCCTCAAAGCAGTGCAGAAGGGGGGGGTGAGTGATACATTGGGGGTGCATTCCCTGCAGTCTGCTGGTAAGCCCGGAGACCCACCGCCCCATTCATCTTTCCCTCCTGACCATCCCATCAATTCTTCGACCTACACGGGATTCCGAAAGCACCTCCAGAGCAAAAAAGTCCCACCCAGCGTCCGACCGGTTCTCAAAAAACATTTTGATTGATTCCCAGACGAGCTCCCGGATCTTCCGCCCCACCGAAAGATCGAGTGTGAGATCAAGCTCGAGGCAGGGCACTCTCCTCCTGCGAGAGCACCCTATCGACTGTCATACGGTCAACTTGACAAACTGAAACAACAGTTAGACTCATACCTCGAGAAAGGGTATATCCGCCCTTCGATAAGTCCATACGCTGCGCCAGTCCTGTTTGTGCAGAAGGCAGACGGGACATAACGGATGTGCATCGACTTCATGGGACTTAACAAGATCACAGTCCGCGACAAATTCCCCATTCCTCACCCAGAGGAGCTGCTGAGTCGCCTCCACGGCGCGAAATTTTTTTTGTCTCTGGACTTACGGCAATACTTCCATCAGACAAGGATCAGGGAGGGAGACGAAGAGAAGACGGCATTCGTCACAAGGTACCGGGAACGGACTTTCTCAATTCTATGGAGATCATAATATATATATATATATATATATATATGCATGGCCACAAATTTATTATAATTTTCGCAATTTAATTAACAAGTGAGTGCGCGCGCTTTGCGCGCGGAAGTGACTAAGATCTTGTGAGTGTGTTATGACGGGCTAAAGGAAAACGTTAAAAAATCGATATAAACATTATTTTATGCACAGATTACGGTCTGATTACTAAATCCTTTCCTGAGCTATTTAGTAATGGCATCTAGATCTATCAACCACTCATTCAATTAATCATTGATTTTTAGTGTTGCATTCCTATCCCCCATTACCGTAAGATGGCCCTCACGATCCCTGCGTGTGAGTCGCCGACCGGGAGAGACTTGCTCCTGCTTGACAGCGAGGAGTACCCGGCGGAGGGGGAGGGGGAGGACTTTTTTAGCCAGAGAGAGCTCCGTCGGCTGATGAAGAGACCCAGTTTCCGTGTGCATCTATTCTGCCTTAAAGCAGTGCGGAAGGGGGGGGTGAGTGATATATTAGGGGTGCATTCCCTGCAGTCTGCTGGTAAGCCCGGAGACCCACCACCCCATTCATCTTTCCCTCCTGACCATCCCATCAATTCTTCGACCTACACGGGATTCCGAAAGCACCTCCAGAGCAAAAAAGTCCCACCCAGCGTCCGACCGGTTCTCAAGAAACATTTTAATTGATTTCCAGACGAGCTCCCGGATCTTCCGCCCCACCGAAAGATCGAGTGTGAGATCAAGCTCGAGGCAGGGCACTCTCCTCCTGCGAGAGCACCCTACCGACTATCATACGATCAACTTGACAAACTGAAACAACAGTTAGACTCATACCTCGAGAAAGGGCATATCCGCCCTTCGACAAGTCCATACGCTGCGCCAGTCCTGTTTGTGCAGAAGGCAGACAGGACGCAACGGATGTGTATCGACTTCACGGGACTTAACAAGATCACAGTCCACGACAAATTCCCCATTCCTCACCCAGAGGAGCTGCTAAGTCGCCTCCACGGCGCGAAATTTTTCTCGTCTCTGGACTTACGGCAATACTTCCATCAGACAAGGATCAGGGAGGGAGACGAGGAGAAGACGGCATTCGTCACAAGGTACGGCAGTTTTGAATGGCTGGTGATGCCGTTTGGTTTGTGTAATGCACCTTCCATCAGTATGCGTCTCATCACGGATGTGCTCAGACTACTCCTTGACAAGTGTGTTGTTGTGTTTATTGATGATGTTCTTGTTTTCAGCCGCACTCCGGAGGAGTATATCGAGCACATCAACCAAGTCCTTTCCCTTTTGAGGGAACACCAGCTCTACGTCAAGGTCTCTAAATGCGCATGGCTTCGGACAGAGGCGAAATTTTTGGGGTTGGTGGTTGATGAGAAGGGGGTCAGACCAAGCCATGAGAAAATGCAAGGGCTCACTGAGTTCGCACAACCCACAGACCGCACTTCTCTGCATCAGTTTCTGGGACTAGCCAATTGGTTTCGCTGGTTTATCCCAAGGTTCTCGTTTCTTGCGGGGCCTCTCACATTCCTCCTCCAAGGGAACGTCCCCTTCGAATGGAAGACTGCATAGTCGCGTGCGTTTGCTGAGCTGAAGAAGGCAGTACAGGAGCATGCCACCCTTGCCCTCCCCGATCCCAGCAAGCCAGTCATTCTGGTGCCCGATGCATCGCAGTCTGCAGGAGCCATTGGGGCTGTCGCCCTCCAGAAGGACTGTGTAACCGGGAGATACCGCCCCCTCGCTTTCGGCTCCCGCCGTCTGACATCTACGGAAGCCAAGTACCCCGTCCGAGAGTTGGAATTTCTAGCGATTGTGCATTTCGCAAAGGTGTGGAGACACTTCCTGTCTTCAGACTCCGAAATATGGACCGATCACCAGAACTTTACAAATTTCAGCTACCGATCGTTCGAATTTTGCTCCCTGCGAGTCCGACGCTGGAATGAGTTCATGCAAGAGCTTGGCATCATTCCAAAGTACATCCCAGGGAGAGCAAACATTGTGGCAGATGCCCTTTCCCGAAACCCTCCTGCCGCATAGCAGCTCATGCCGTCTTCCGCCGAGGTTTCTCACATGGGTCGCGCTCAGCGTCTGTCTGTACGTCCCAGGCCCCTGCCGGAGGCTGTCCCGGTATCTGTCCAGCCCGTTGGGTCTTTGGAGGCAGAGTACGCTGATCTGCCCGATTTGGTTCCTGAGATTGAGGAGAGCCAGACTCCAGTTAGGGAGGGAGATGGGCAGCAGTCTCGGGTAGAGATGGAGTTGCAGAGTTTGACGGTCTCTGCCACACAGTCACAGGCATTCCTTGATGCTTGCAGGAGGGGATACTCAGCCGATCCCTTCTTCCACCCTGTCCTTCAGCATCTGTCACAGCAGCACCCACCCGCCCCCACCCCTGATTTTGCCCTTCGTTTGCGAGGTATGTCGCTTCATGCCGGTCTCCTGTATTTTGAGGGGAATCGTCTCTGTGTCCCTAGATCTTAGCAAGGGACTGTGATGGCTGGGGTGCACTCCCCTCCGCACGCTGCTCACTTTGGAACGGGGAAGACCTATCAGAAGGTGGCGTCATTGTACTACTGGCCCAAGATGTGGAGGTCAGTCGCTTCTTTTGTTCGTGCATGCGATCGGTGTCAGAGAAGCAAGGGTCCCACTGCGGCCCGCCCCGGGCTTCTGCAGCCCCTCCCTATCCCTTCATGCCCTTGGGAGTCGACTTGCATTGACCGCCTTACTGACTTGCCGCCTTCCGGTGATGAGGGGTTTGATGCGATTCTTGTGATGCTTTACCGGCTCATTAAAGCAGTCGTCTTGATTCCCACTCACAGCACAGTAGGAGCAGAGGAGACCGCGCGGATCTACCGCCAGCACGTTTTGTGCAAGAAGGGCTTCCAGCGTCATATCGTCTGTGACCGTGACCCCCGTTTTGTCGCCCGCTTTTAGCAGACCCTCCACGCCTCTAGCGGTTCAGAAGTCAATTTCGTGACTGCATCGCACCACGATACAGCGGGTGTCGCAGAGAGGATGAATCGCACCCTCGAGGAGGCTTTGCGGTATCTGGTAGAGATGAAGCACTCCCGGTGGTCTGAATTTCTGTGTGATGTGGAGTTTGCATACAACTCCTCTGTCCATGAGGGGACTGGTTTTGCGCCCCTCGCTCTTGATGGTGGGAAGTCCCCGCTCATCCCTCCTGCTCTCAATCTTCCAGCCTCAGTCGAACCTTCTTTCGACGCAAGGGAATTTTTAGAGGAGCACAGCCAGATGATCGCTACAGCGAGAGATTCACTCCGCTCAGCCCAACAACTCATGACCCAAAACGCCAATCGCCGTCGGCGTCCTGCCGAAAATATCCGAGTAGGAGATTACGTCCTGGTGTACTGCACGTGGTGGCCACGTCCTATGGGAAAGGGGGAGGAATATGCCAGGAAGCTTGATTCAGTTTGGTTCGGTCCGTTCAAAGTTGAGACCGTTCTGCCTTAAGACAATCTGGAGGTTGTTTTGCCTGCTGGGAGCAGGAAGCACCCTATCATTCACATATCGTTGTGCAAGCCTTACCGTCAGCCGAGTGGGGAGACTCGCCCCCCGTCTGTCCGCATGCCCGCTTGGGCCGAGGAGGAGTATGAAGTCGAGAAAATCCTTGCAGTCTGAGGGAGGGGCAAGGCCAAGCAGTACAAGGTTCTCTGGAGGGGACACCCATTAGAAAACGCATCATGGGAGCCCCTGTCGTCATTGAAGAATGTAAAACAAGCGATTGCCAATTTCTATGCTTCGGCCTGAGTGAGGCGCACAGGCCATGGAGGGGGGAGAGGGCACGTTACGTTATGGCTTGTACGGCGACTTGATCACCCGCCAAATTTGCTAGAACTGGGACTGGGAAACTAACTTCGCAATACTAAGCCCGGCCGGTATTAACTAAGTGCATTCAGAGAATTAAGTGACAGACTGACAATACAAAGAAAGAAATAATAGACTTGCAATACAGAAATAAATAGAAGCATGCCGTACAGTCTTCGTTCATCTGTATCGCTTGAATGGAGTCCTTGGAAGTGAACTCTGACTGACAGACTTAAGGAGGTAAGGTACGATAAATCTCCAACTAGACTACGTTCTTAGTCTAGGAGGAAATCTGACGGACAATTAATAAATTTAACAATTGGTACACAAAACATTTATCAAAAAGTATCATGAAAGGAAGGTTACACAATGTGTTTAGCCATAAGTCTAACGATTTTTAGAATATCTCATGACATAGATTTTACTTGTGTTTGATTTTGGAGACTTTGATATATACTGGTTGTTTTAAATCTTAGTACATCTACATTAAATATACATTAATCGACTGGTTGATATAGGTTGATGCAACACTAAAAATCAATGATTAATTGAATGAGTGGTTGATAGATCTAGATGCCATTACTAAATAGCTCAGGAAAGGATTTAGTAATCAGACCGTAATCTGTGCGTAAAATAATGTTTATATCGATTTTTTAACGTTTTCCTTTAGCCCGTCATAACACACTCACAAGACCTTAGTCACTTCCGCGCGCAAAGCGCGCGCACTCACTTGTTAATTAAATTGCGAAAATTATAATAAATTTGTAGCCATGCATATATATATATATATATATATATATATTATGATCTCCATAGAATTGAGAAGGTCCGTTCCGAAGACAAATCTATTCCAAACGGTCTCCAACATCAAAACGGTCTCCAAAATTACCATATCTATCAAACATTTCTAGGTACTAAACAATGATTAAAAACTTAAAACAAAGAGTTTTAAATGGTTTGAGAGTGCAATTAAGTGTTTTTTAAATCCTAGTTAGTAAGAGAATTATATAAAAATTTGATTTATGATAACTATATATATATTTAAATTTGAATGTATGATTTTAAGTTTTTAACTCTTTAAAATATTTTCTTTACAATGAATCTTAAGGTTTTAACAGAAAGATTAAAAACATATAAAACATAGTGTAGAGCTTTTACAAGTATCACAATTGATGTTATTAATATGTTGATATATATATATATATATATATATTGTGTACTAGACTGTCTGAATACAAATCATGAGCAGAACGCTCATAATATTGGCCGTGAGCTGAAGGCACTGTTTCAGTGTAACACTGCAACAACCAGATAACGAAGTTATTCGACTCATATAATAATTTTTTAATGCCGCCGAAACAATGATCAACATTTTTATATTGGCTTTCAGTGTACGTAACCTGTCAGTAAAGATCTGTGTGCGTGTGGATCTGCCAGTGCGCGCAGACACACACATACACACATACACACACACACACACACACATACAAGGGGAACGGACACCTTGTACATACCAGAGGCAAGCGAAAGCTCCAAACTCCTGCATCCATACCGTATGAAGAGGAAGGAAAAAGGATAAACAGATGCATCAACCCAGGTCTTTCTGATATAACAATTAAAACCCCTTGCCCATACAAAGTGTTGTTTAAAAGGAGATGGCAAAGCTCAGCCCACCTCAAAAGTGCAGCCACACTACAGCACCGGCGCACGATCCCCAGCGACAGGCCCACAACAAGTACACTCTACAGAAAATCTGCATAGCAACGTAGAGCTATAACTGAAAGGAATGAAGCGGGATCTTTTAATTTCTTCCTTACTTTCTGACAGATGCCTCGGCCTGCAAAAGCATATAATCAAATTTCTACCGTACAGCCGAATATTCGGATTGGGATGCGTGCGTCAGTCAAGCGTGGCAGCCCACGCGGGCCGGTTGGGGCAGGCCGCGGCACAGACGCACGTACGTACGGCGCGGCACTGCATGCCACGCGCGGCATACACGCAGACCCGCCGGCCCGGCCTGCCACTGTACTACAACACTTCCAACCTTCACTCTCATACACTCCGGGCTCTAATTTAAAACCTTTAAAAATAATAAAAGAATCG
>JAHBMJ010000126.1:12688-35188 GCA_018398765.1 Chromera velia | reverse complement strand
TGAATTTGGGACGGTCTTCGAATTCGATTCTTCTAATTCCTTGAGATTGCATTCATTCATTCGTTTATTGATTCATTCATTCATTCATTTATTTATATGCATTCGAACGTACTTCCTTGATCAGGGGAGGTTGACGTGACCATGGACTCCACAGGGGAGAAGGTGATTCTCAAGCCCGGCACTCTGGCGACATTCCCGGATGGTATTTCGTGTGTGTGGGACGTCAAGAAACCCATCAAGAAGCATTACAATTTTATCTGATCCATCGAAGGTTTCCAAAAAAGCTTTAAGTTATCAAGACGTATGTGGATGCGACTGGATGTAAAGGCCGGAAAACGGAGCAAACCAGTTTGATAAACCACCATTACAATGCCCATATGCCAATACTACGGCCAAATAGTATCACTGGCCCATTGTGTTTTATAAAATCTACATAAAGAGATAACTATAGAGAGATGATGAATGTGTCTTTTGTGAAAGTAAATGATGGTCCCCTTCCTGGTCAGATTCGCGGAGGGTGAATTTCGGTCCCGGCTTTTCCATTCGTCTCTTCGCCCCGAGCCAGAGAAAAGAGCGACGCATGCACGCGGTGGCCCGTCCACACGGGGTACATGGCGGGGCGCTTGTGACAGAGGTGTGCATGTTGTGAGTTCCATGGTATCTGATGCACTCCGTGCGAATGGCCCGGAAAGCGAAATTTATTTTTGTTGCCCCTGCTTTAAATTTGGAAAGTGCCTCCTCAGCTGAATTGTCTTTCCGGGGCCGAGCTTGGCGTGCGTCAGATCTTCCTGTCTGGTCTGGGGGGTGTATTTTTTGTTAAGTGCCCTCTCAGCTTCGCTTTCCGGGCCATGGCCTGCATGCACTTTGGCGTGAGAAAAACATCCAAGGCACTCACCGTGTAGGTGTGTGCTCCGGGCCTTCATATTGGATTTATTTTAGACCGATGGTGCGGTTATGCCATCGGAGGCAACAGAATTAATTCCGGTCGAATTAATTTCAGACGGGCAGACAGACGTGCACGGCCGTTCAAGTTTCCGTCTGTCTGAGTAAGAGACTTGACCTAGGGATTGACAGAGCTTCATGTGTAGGATCTGTGCTGTGCCCTATGTGTCTCTGTAGTTCTCTATGTGCTCTGAGTATTGCACGAGGCCACCAGCAGGCGCTTTCTGTGGACTGTGGGGGTTCATAGACTTTCTGTCTGGTGAATAGACTGATCAGATATTTATTTCCGTCCATCTGTATCGGTCTAGACGAGTACGTTCAGTCAACGTATTCGCTGAGGTCCTCTAGTAGGAGAGGGCCAGGAATTTAGGAGTACAGCAGTTTGAGGAGACCTCTAGACAGGCTAGAGGATCGGCACGGGAGGGCCCATAGGATTCCACTGGAGGAATCACGAGAGAGGTGAGACTCTACTTTTCACTTGCGCCGTCACTGAGGGAGTCTCCCGTTGTCACTCCGACAACATTCCCCTTGCCGTTTCCCGATTCCCTACTGCAGGTGACATACCATGGGTCCCAAGAAGGATGCTCCCCACGGGTGCGTTGCGTTGCGATCCCCACGGGAGGGACGGATGGATCGATCTTCCCTTGCGGACGGATGGAGCCAGCCCTTGCTGACGCATCTTCCGCTCCCCCACTTCATTCGCATCTGCATGCCGTCTATCCTCTTTCCCGCTCGGGTAGAACAAAGCCAAACAGGTATTCAGTCCGTGCAGACAGTCCACACGCCCGACTTCTTCCTTCTCTCTTTATTCCTTACTCTGTAGTACCTGTTCTCTGTTCTTGCCTGCCTGCCTGCCTGCCTGCCTGCAGATCAAGCCAAAGCGGAACACTACGCCATCTACGGCATCCCCCTCGACCCCCTTCCCTGGCCTCCACTCCCGGACGGGTCCCGACAGCGTCAGGATTTCGGCCCCGGCACTTATCTGTTCGACTCCCTCACCTACACAGTCGCGAAGGCAGCCGCCCTTCCCACCCGTTTCCCTGCGTTCATCTGCTACGAGATGCCCACCGAGGCTCTCCAGACTCTGGAAGTGGCCAACCTGCAGCCCTCGTCTGGGAGGCTCCACGCGTGTCTGCAGCAGTTCGTGGTGGAGAGCAGACGCGCCGCCACAGAGACCAAGTACACAGACCCGAGACGGCTCAACTGGCCGAGGGTTGACGGGATCAGACGGAGTGACGTCATCAGGGGACCGCTTGTGCGGTCGGCAACCGGTGCAGCTGCAGCATCAGGGCAGGATTCGAAGGCCAATTCGAAGAAGGCGATGGCATATGTTGTCTTCTCCTCCTCAGGGCATCAGTACTGTTTCCTGTCGGGGAGGGTCGTCGAGCTTTTGAGTGCCCATCGCGTAGGGTTCGTGTCTCTGCAGGCTGCCGACGAGGCCGAGAGCCAGCCCACCCGTCTCTCACCCCCCGTGACCCCGATTGAGGGCATGAGTGCAGCAGACCGCTGGGCGTCTCTCGTCAACAGAGACGCCCTCTCCCACGGGGGGCAAAGAGACAGAGAGAGAGAGGCCATGTCACCCTTGTCAGGAAACGGAGGGGGATCACCCCTGGCGGCAACCGCAACAAGCAGAGTCGACGTGCCACCCCTGAAGAATCCGGCCAGAGAGGGGGCGCCCCCTCCTGCCCCTGCTGCAGGAGGAGGGGCCGGGGAGATTCCTCCTCCCCTGCAGGTCGCGCGTGCAGCCTCAGTGACAGCGGCTACCGACTTTGAGGCATCAGGTTCTTCTTCGGGTCTCGCCACTTTGATGCACCATCTCAGAAAACAACAGCAGCAGAGTGCAGAGGGTACTCTCACGCCCACGCATCAGCATGCACCTGTGCAGCAACAGAAGAAGCAGACGGAGGGTATCACTTTGCAGAGAGCGGAGTCGGAGGGTGTGCTGAGTGACGGGGGTGTAGGTGTGCGGACAGTGGAGGGAGTGGGGACCTCTCTGAGTTCCTCTCAGCAACAGGGGCAGGGGGGGAGGACTGGGACGGGGATGATGATGCCATGCAGACGACCGCAGAGGACCACGAGTCCGTTGGCGTTCTGGCACAGAGTCTCGACGGACGGGGGGATGGTGCCGCATACGTCTGGATGTTGGGGTGAGTGAGTGAGTGAAGTTATTTTCATACAGAATTCTTTTTCTGTATGTGTGGGACGACGTTCAGAGTGCATGGGTGTGCGAGTGAGTCCGGCTGTTGTGCAAATGTGGGATTGAGGCATGGGCGATGGAATGACGAAAAGGGAAGGGAAGGTTGATGAGGGAGGGTCAAGAGGTTTGTGTTTGTAACTGGTCGGGGGCACGGGGGTTTGGTTACCTCCTGGAGGACTCAGAGCGGGTCTACTTGTTTGGCGCTTTTTTTGTGTGTTTTTTTGTTTTGTCGTGCATGTTTTCTTTCCTTCGTTTCGGTCCTGAGTGGACTTTTTTGTCTTCTTTTCTTTTGTCTTTGCGACTTTTTGTTTCGTTGTGTGCTGAGTTGTGGCCACTTGTCTTGACTGGTTGATCGCCTGCCTGCCTTCTCAATTGATTGGTTGATCGCCTGCCTGCCTTCTCAATTGATTGGTTGATCGCCTGCCCTGCCTTCTCAATTGATTGGTTGATCGCCTGCCCTGCCTTCTCAATTGATTGGTTGATCGCCTGCCTGCCTTCTTAATTGATCGGTTGATCGCCTGCCTGCCTTCTCAATTGATTGTTTGATCGCCTGCCCTGCCTTCTCAATTGATTGGTTGATTGTCTGCCTGCCTTCTTAATTGATTGGTTGACTCGGACACACGAAAGGGGCCCGAAGAGAGCCTGTTCGTTCACTGTCTGGCTTTCCTGCAGGTCGCATCGGGGACCTGGGAACTACGAGGGACTCGGGATGTGAAGGTCAGCAGACTGCAGCGTCCGGTTTCTTTTTCCGGTTTTTCTTTGGTGGAAAACTGTCACCCGCGGTCGGAGGTGTCACCCTTTGCCTATCTGTTCAGCCTCTTTATCGTGATCGTGCCCCTGTATCTGCACGGTCTCGGCGTCGGTAGTGCTGCCGCTTTCCTCTGCTCATGTCTCTCTCTTCTGTCGCTTTCTGTAGGTTCAGGCGCTCTTCTCTCTCAAGTCATTGGATTCTATCCATTTTTTCTTTCTGCTGCCCGTCCCTTTCCTTCTGCCCCCACTGACGTTGTCGCCTTCCCACGCTGTTTTTGTATGTTTCTGCACTTGCCCTTCCCACAGGCTCTTTGCATCTGGAAGAGGTCTTTGCGCGACCGAGCACCATGCGCAAGGACGACATCTACACTAACCTTTTCACACAAGAGGTGGGTTTGCTGTTTATTTTTTCCGTTGCGTGTTGGAACCCCTGGCCTTTGTCATTCTCCGTTTTTGTATCTTCTCCCACTCCCGTACACTGCCTGCAGGCTCAGTCCCCTTCTGACGCCTTTTTGAACGTCTACGCGAGCCCCGAAGGTGGGTCTCTCGAGCCATGCAGTTCATCAAGTCTTTCTGGTGCTTCCTTTTCTTCTTTCGCTCGCCAGTTTTCTGATTCAATAGTTCACGTCGATCCCCGTTTTCTTTCGCCCGGTTCCGCCTCGATCATTCCCTTCGTCCGGATTGGGCGCGTCTTGCGTGTTCTTTCAATCTGCGTGATTTTCTCTCATCTCCCTTGGTCCGCTGATCAATTAATACTCCATACGCAAGACTTGCCGTCTCTGTGTTCAGGGGCGAGGGTCTCGATGGCAGGGAGCAAAGCGGAAGGGGTGTGTAGAGCTGCAGCAGAGTGTAGAGCCGGAGGGGGTAGAGCACGAGCGGGGTGTAGAGCGGGCGCGGGGTGTAGAGCAAGAGCGGAGTGTAGAGTCGGAGCGGGGTGTAGAGCACGAGCGGCGTATAGAGTCAGAGCGGGGTGTAGAGCGGGAGCGGACGTCGACGCAACTTCAACAGGTCTGTTCCCGGTTCTACAGACTTGGTCGGGGAAGTTTTCTGCAGCGAAGGCCATGGCCAGTGACAGTCTCGTTCCGTTTGTATGCATGCATTACTGTGAGGTTCAGCAGTTGTGGGTCACGAACGACGGTGCTGCAACGATTTGTGATCGTGGGTGCAAAGCCTTCGGTCTATTCGGTCGTCTCTTTCTTTTCGCATGCAGCACTGTTGCTTCCTGCTGTGGGACCCTCTGCGTGCTCGTGTGACACTGTGCCTGCAGCCTGGCGGGAGGGGCTGGGCAAAACGGGACATCAAAGCGGTGCTTCGACAGGTCTGTCTTTCTGTTCATGTGCTCATTACAGCCGAAGACGTGCGCACATAGAGTAGGGCAAGGTTCTTTAACGTCTGCTCGGAACGTCCAAGACTGCGTGACTTTCCGTTTCTCGGTGCTTCCGGATTTCAATCGGACAGCTCGCTTTCTTTCTTGCAGGCAGCGCTGCTCCGACAGGTGACGGGCAGAAATCGGCCACTGGGGGGCGGGAGTGCGACGTCATGGAGGCCCGTTGCTCCCCAGTCTTTCTCCGACGCAAGGAGGGCACGTTGGCAGGTCCGTCTTCGCATTCTTTCTGTACACGGGCACGCGAACGAAAGAATTGCAGAGTACAGCACGGTTCTTTAGCTTTGGACCGGACAAACGAAAGGGGCCCTAATTTTTCATATATGCCTGGCTTTACTGCAGGTTTGGTCGGGGATCTGGGGTCTCTGAGGGATCGGGGACTGGATTCGGGATGTGAAGGTCAGCAGCGAGTCTTTCCCTTTTTTCGCTGCGGTCCTTCTTCGTTTTGTGGGCACGAGAAGTGCAGAAGCAGTAGAGAACGGCAAGGCTCTTCAGCTTCTTGTCGCCCATTCTTGTCTGCCTTTCCTTTTTATTCGTTTCCCGTCACTGCTGCACGAGAGCAGTAGAGTACCGCAACGCCCTCACGGTCTTTCGATAGAGCGCTGTCTCTGCAGGGGCCAGAATGGGCCGTCGGAGCACTTGGGAGGCGACACCGCTCCACGGGAACGGGGAGGACTCAGCCTCCCAGCGAGGCGGTGTTTGCACAGGTAGGTCGGTCCTTCTGCGGTGCACTGCCGGCTTAGGAATGTCGCGTGGGCTGCAGTCAGAACCGAGGGACAGTAATTGTGGTGCTGTACACGCCTTTGTGTAGACGGGAGAGACTTCGAGGCAGTCTCCAACATCCGGGCGCATCTAGCGTCGAGCCGTGCACGAAGTCTCCTTCTATCTCTTCTCTTTGCAGGTTCGAAGATCCAGGGCAAAGCGGGAGCTGACGACGGGAACTTGAGAGGTCTGTCTTCGCGTTTTGCCGCATGACCGCTTGTTCTTGCTACAGCCATGCAGTCGATGCAGGAATGTCTGTCTGGAATGTCGTTCCGCTTTTCTCGGTTTGTCTTTCTCCTACGAGGAATCGAAGCTCGCAAGGATTCTTGTGTTTTCTGCGTCTTTCAGGCGGCTTGGTGCACCTGCGGGGAGGACAGTCGGAGTCCAAGGAGCGCGTGAGGGTGTGGGTTCCCCTCCAACACGACGACAGTACGTCGGCAGATTTGTTTCCCTCCTTCAGTTTGCTTTCTTCAGTCTGGCCGAACAAACGCGCGAGAAATGACGTAAAGTACACCCGCGATGCAAAACGAAAGAGAGTACAACAGGGTTCTTCGGCTTCCAATCGCACAGGTCTCTCGTATTGGGACCCCTAGTTGGGTCTTGCTCTTCTTCCCTTTTCCCCCTCTCCAGGTGTCTGCTCGTTTTCGCCCCGCCCCTCTCGGTCCGGTTGCGTTCTTTCTGGCTGTCTCCGTGTTCATGCATGAGTTCGATTCCGCCCTTTTTTCCTGCAGTTGTCAGGAACCCCAGGGGAGCGGGGCCTCATGGCCGTCCTGGAGGTGGCGGTCCCGGCCGAGGGCTGTTCGGGGGTGCGGGTGGGGGGCGGAGAGGAGTTGAGACTGCAAGGCCTCCCCGGGGTACGTTGGTCAGCGGGTGTCTTTTGCATCTTCCGCGTACGCGGTCCGCACGCCCATTACGTCCGGCTCGGGACTCTCTGTTGCTGTTTGACTGCATTCCGTTTCTCCCTCGTTTTTCCTTTCCTTTCCTGCTTGCAGGTCTTGAGCAGCTTCGGGGTGGGCGTGATGGCTGTGACGCGAATCGGGCGTCGAAGCTCCAGAACACGGTGAGTCGGCTGCCTCTATCCCTTGTGTTCGCTAGGTCGTACGCTGTCGCGTTGCACACTGTGCTTCTTTCTCTTCTGTGCAGCAGTTCCGCGACGTTGTGCGAGGAGGCGAGCCGTTTGAGGAGCCGCGCCACGGGGGAGCGGACACCGACGTTGCTGCAGGTCGGTTTTGGGGAGGTGCAGTCAGCAGTCCTCGAGACGTCAGGTGCAAGTCAATTTGAGTCCGCGGTCCCGTCGATTCCTCGCTTGCCATTCTCCCAGGCAATTTTCATGCCGTCGAGGTTATGTGTCTGCTCTCTGCCGCTCGTTCTTCTCCCCACCAGTTGTGTCGCCCATCCTCTCTATGAATTCTGTAGATGCTGGCTGTCTGTGTGGTGCAGAGTGGGCGCTGTCGAACAAGACGAAGAACCGGCTCGCTCATGCGTACCACGGGAACACTTCTGCCAGTCCTTGGAAGAACCTCTATGAAGGTTTCCGACAATGGCTGATTGAAAGCGGCGGCTCAGAAGAGGAGTTCAACAAGTTGAGTCTTGAGAAGAGACTGAATCTCAGGAAGCAGTTTGATGACTCAGAAGCTGGTGAGTGATCAACGATCCATCTGCCTTCTATTGAGCGCTGTGCTTGGCGGCCGTCACCTTCTCCCCGAATTTTTCTCCAGCAATCTCTTTAGATCGACTTTTTCCCGCGTGCGTGCGTGCCCGTCAGCTACCTCTGTGGCTGCGCTTCCCGTATGCGTGCGTGCGTGCGTGCGTGTGCCTGGTCGATTCGACGTGTCCAGCTCTGCTAGATTGAAGTACGCGTGCGAGTCCGGGGCCGGTGCATCAGGGATGGTCGCGGAAGTCAGCTAGACGGGAGCGGGCCGAACGAAAATTTCTCCAGCATGCTGTAAACTGACGTGCCGTGAGGGTGTCTGCGGGCCTTCCCCTTTTCTTCTTTGCCGGAACGAAAATTTCCCCAGCATACGTTTGGTGTCTCCAGATTGAATGTGGTCTGGCTGGCTGCATTCGATGTCTCCAGATTGAAGTGCGCGTGCGTACATGCTGTGCGTGTCGCTGCATTATGGATGGCCGCGGAACCACCGTGCATGCTGCCGGCACGTGAAGTCAGGCGGGAGGGGTCTCGAGCTTTTGAGTGTTGGATGCTGCTGCATTGCTGCATATGACTTTGTCTCAGGACGTGACGTTCCATTTCATTCTTCTGTATGTATTGTTGTGCAGACGACGGACAGGACAGAAAACGGCGAAGATCAGCGCTATCGGCTCTCAGCAGTGACGCATTACTGCCCATCGATGACAAGGAGATCAAGCCGCTTCTGGCCGATATTGACAGATGCGAATTTCTTCCAAGAGACTGGATAGAGCAGACGTCTTTGGTGATCAGGAGGCAGAAAGAGAGGTGCGATGACAGGGACGGAATGGTGCAGCCTCTTGCAGTTGTGCGTTTCAGTCGAGGTGGGAAGACCCGGGCACTGAAAGAGCTGGCCATCATGTTGGGGAACACTATATTTGTCTCATTCAACGGAAAGGATCACACCGACCTTTCGATGGCTGAAGAGGAAGATGTGCTCCTCCACAGTCAGGTGTCGCTCCTGGACTGCCTGTTGATTCGTGTTGCGTGGGCATTGCTTCCGGCACAGAGAAAGGTCGCCCAAAACTTCGCCGCCTGGCGCTCGCAGCACACTGTTTCGAGAAAGCTCATTCAAGATCATCTATCGGGCAAGGACTGCGTCCTGCTTGTTGATGAGCTGAACGCCCTCTTAGGCCTCGCCAACATGCTGGAGAAGAGGGTGCCCGAAGTCCAATACCGCGCGCAGGTGGGTGACCTATACGGATTTCTGAAGGACGAATTCATGAAACCAGCAGGACGGCTGTTTGGCTTCAGCTCGCATACCTTCGAAACCCCCACTGCCCTGAGCCAGCTCGAGCAAAAGTTCCCCCTCTCAAATTCTGAACGTCTCGTGTGCCTTCAGCAACTGCCGCTCCTGAAGGTCACTGAATGGGAAGATGCAAAGCACTTAGGGGTGACGGCGCGCGGGGAAGCAGCGTACTTCGGACGTTCACCGGGTCTCCTTGTCTCCAGCCTTCGAGAGCAGACGGAACCTGTAAGATTTGTGAGAAACGCAGAAGGGGTACCAAAGGACCCTGCCGGCTGGAGAACCTGGCTTGAGCAGCTCATCAAAGTCACCTTGGAGGGGACCCGACCCACGGATGGTTTGCTGATGGGTTGGTGGAAATTTTTTGACCTCGACCATAACGACAAGCTTTCCATTGCGCCGGTATTCCTTTCAGAGATGCTCAAGCAGTGCGAGGGGGCGAGGGTGAATGGCGATGATGTGCATGCCCTGGCACTGACCTTGGACCGCTTGAGGTCTGTGGACGAGGGCGATGGAAAGGCCTGGGAGGCTGTGGTTGCTGTGGCACTGGGGCTCCGACTCCTGGGCCTTTCCGTCGGAGTGGAATGGGAACGCCTGCAGCCATGCCCTGACATCAAGAGCCTGGCTCCTGGTGATCTGGAGAGCTTCGGTGGTGTGATCCGTCTGCATGGTGAAGCGTTCAGTGCAGAGGAACTGAAGGCGGCGATGAGGAGGCGGCTAGAGAAGGGTTTGAGCACATTAAACGGGCGAATCGGATTTCTGGTGCTCCCTGTGAGTGCCAGATTTGCGAAGTACGACCTGTTTGTCTGCGCTTGCACACCCGGTCTCAAGAACATTGAGACCTGGGGCTACCAGTGCAAGGAAGGTGGCGAGAATCCTCCCCTTAAGAGCTTTCCCATGGAAGTCCACCATGGAGTGTGGCTTCGAGGAAAGCAGAAAAACCAGACGCAGCATGACACATGGATCGTGCCACCGGAAGACCAAATTGCCGACCTGCTCGGACACAGTTTGGCATCAGCTGCCCCATTCAACTGGTTTCATCTGTCTAGTTGACTGTTTGACCGAGCTTGGGGGATGACGAACGTTGAACGAGACTGTCATGTGTCGAAATGTTCCGCGCAGCCGCGGTATCAGTTTTGCGTATGATTCAAATTGTGTCTCGGCTTTTGATTTATTGTGGGCGAAGTCTAGCCTCACAGGTATAATAATAAGGTATGAGTTCACTAAATAATCGACGAATCTTTTCCCCGCCAGTCCGGGTACTTATTGCCGACTTCTTAGGCCAACACTGCCCCACCACTAGCCCCACCAGCAGGCTAGTTGTTCCTTTCTACCTTATCCGATTTGTAGCTACTAGCACCCGAATTATATTGAGAGTTCATCAAGCCTGCTAGGTGCACTAGACGGCGGCTTTGTAGTTGATGCCACGGTGGACCTAGAAGAGCTTTTTCTTAGTACGCTGCTAGAACGTTGTCCTCACACCGCAGGCATCTTAAACTGCGTGTAGACCCTAATGTTAGCCCTAGCTAGCGTACGTCAGTGAATGCCATTACGTACTGAATGGTGGTTGTGGGCTCGCCAAGTTCCAACTATTATTGACTTTAGCCTTTTTCCTTCCCTTTCTCTTCCAGGTTGAGCGGATCTTTCAGTATATCACAGAGTCCCGTCTGCAGCCTAAGCTCCGTGTTCAGACTGCAGTCTTAACCCAAGTTTTAAAAAACGTCGACTTTGATAATTAACCGTCTGTCTGAGGGGGGATGCATTAAAGTATTTGACTTCCAAAATTTTTTTGAGTATATCTTTTTACGTACAGTACACCAAGTTAGATATATGATGAGTCATATATAACACTTCCGCATGGCGTATGCATAAACTAGATTCATGCCCCAGCTAAATCTGGTGTATGCATGGATGATGATGTATGGTAAATGTTTGTCCTAGCCGGATCCTTTGTATTGGTTGAATACGAGCCGACTATTGTATGCGGTGGATTGATGCATACGTCTCTACATCATCAAAATTTAGGAGTACCTTGAACACCCCCCCTGACAGCCCAAACGACGGCAATCTGGGCAAAGAGTTGCCTTCTCAGGCTCCGAACACCCCCCCCTGCAACACTGCCAAATCCACCGGTCCCGGTGATGGCGCCCAACAAATCTTTTTGCGACCACTTTTCTAGATGGACTCGTCTGCCGTCGTAGCGGCAACACAGGTGACACTAAGCTGGAGGCTCTTCATCTCGGAGAGAAGGGAGAAACGATAATAACATAGGCTTAGGAAGAGAGTCTGCTTCTCTGGCTGTTTTGGCCTGCATCGTTTTGCGTACTGCCTTGCGAGCTACCTTTTTCTGTGCTTTAATGTGATTCTTCTTTGACAAAGAGACGTAAAAAGATGACTTGTTTAAGTTTGTTGCCTTGAAGGGGGCGTCCCCCTCTTCAGGGCTAGCGCAGGGAACACATTCGTCAAAAGAGGGAGCGACACCCTCATGACTGAAACTTTAAGGCCGGTCTTCCATAGCAGCATAATGATTGGAGACGGGATCCGAACGAAGAGGTTCTATGCAGGTATGACGAGAACAACTCGCGCTAGCACCTGCATCAAAATACTCAGAGACGGTCTCCTTAGCGCTCGCACAGTCGGTGTGCTCTGTCATTGAAAGAACTTTCTCATTCGAAAGAAAGGTTGGAAGATTTACACTGTGTTAGAGACAGCTGTGGGGCGCTGGCATGAGTGTGGATAACTATGCAGACTGAGTGGGGGAAACAGAAGGGCAAGGATGGGCAAGAAAATAAGAGGACCGATCCTCAGCGCTTATACTGGTAGTACGCCCTATCGCTTAAGGACAGACCTCGTCAATGGAATTAGAAATGTATGGCTCGGGAGGCTGCTCATCGAGAGATGAGAGGGAAAAAACTGAGGTAAAGCTTCCTTGGTCATGCTTTCTTCGTCGGTGTAGAAATGGATAAAAATATGAAGACGAAGTCATCAGGTGTTCTGCGACTTCAAAAGAAAAAACGGTTTGCAATTTCTCTTCGGGAGGCCAAGAGACGGATTTCTTCTTTAGAAGGGGATCTGCTGCTCCACTCTTTATGGTGCGGTTGGTTCCGAAGCCTCTGTATGTTGGTGGCTGCTTCAGAATTTCTGCGCTTTCTTTGATTTACGCCCTTGTAAACCTTAAGTCCCACGCGGGGTTCTGCGTCGACCTAGGGCACTCGATGGAGGTATACTTGGGGAGATAAGGCGGGTCCCCAAAAGAGAAGAAAGAAACAACAGCGCAGTGGTCACCATATCTACAAATTGATCTTCGTGCATCTGCACAGCCCGTGTCGTCAAAAGGGCAGTAGAACAAACGTCTCGAAGTTTGATCACCTCGGCGGTGACGTCACCGGACAAGGCGGCCATCCCAAAGCAGTCTAAGAAAAAAAACGGGCAAACAAACGAAGGAAAATCTCACTGTGACCGTACTTATGAACTCCAAAAGAGATGTTTGGACAAAAAAGAAAATTTTCGGAGTTCTGCAAGAAAAGCGCGTCAGTGTATCAACTCAAACCCTAAGAGAATGAGGGGACCTGCTGCATAGCAAATGCGTGTAAAGACCCTACGTGTGTAACAGTTCTTAGAGAAGAGACGGCGAGCAACTTTGAAGGGACGACTGCTATTTCCTGGATCTATTGAACCAGCTCTGTTTCCATGATCTGTAAAGACTACTGCCTAGGAGGAGGCCGTCTAGTCTTATACAGAAGGTCTATAGATCTCGGTCATATGAGTCTGTCAATCTAGCTATTCTCCTTCAATCCTCTCATCAGGCAAGGATGAAGCTGTCAGTGACTACATTCACATGAGATATAGCCATCCATAGGGATAGAAGACCTGAGATGAGATTTTAGACATAACTGCCAAACTAAAACTTTAATGCTAGCCAGGGTACTGGTCTCCACTCTGGGGTGTACATATTCGGCTAGCGCCCTCTATGGCGTTGCCACAATGATAAAGGCCCTCTAGCTGTGTGCCGCCAGTGCCGTCTACCTTAAGGTAATAAAATTTAATATACATGACATTGTTTATATATACCAGACTAAAAAACGTACATATATCTTGAAAAACGAAATTTTGGAAGCTTTTGAAGTGCAATTTGGACGCCTTCCCTAAGACCCATATAAAAAGGGAGATCTGCTCCAAAATTTAACCCCTGAGGTGGTCTCATCTTTTTGAATTTTGATTTTTCTATCTGAATGGTTGTGTATCCATTCGTTGTTCCTGATCCGGCCAGGAAGGTCCGACGCGTGTATGCGCTTTTCTTGGACGCCGCACGTCGAGCGCTCGGCATTGGGGCAGCATCAGTAGGATAACTCAAACCAAATTTTCCTAATAATTATTTTTTTATAACCACTATTTAAAAAATAATAATTATTTTGATCATGAACAAAAATACGTTTCACAAGCCTTAGTGGGCTTAATCAAAGTTTTAAAGCACATTATTTTAAGAATTTTAATTCGTTTTTTACCTAAAAACACGCGATAAATCTAATAAAATTTTATGGTAAAGTTGAGGGTTTTGCATAATTATTATGGCTCATTATCGGTTTAGGATAATTATTATTGCTATTATTTAAATAATGGCCTTATTTCAATAATTATTATTGAGTTATCTCAGTGATGAGGAGGCTAATCCTCCAGACATTAATCCTATCCTATCCTATCCTATCCTATCTCTCCAATCTCTCACAAGAGCAGGCTAGACTTATTACCTCAGACTCACGTATTGTACAATGGTCTACAGAATATTGTACAATGAAATATTGAATTGAATTGAATTGAGGCGGTTAAGGCCGGTGAGCCACCACTTATACTAGTAGGCTCTGGCCAACCATGAGGCATACTAGTGGGCATGATATATAAGAATTTGCCCGTCTAGTTGCCCGTGGAGTTTTAATTAAGGATTTTAGTCCTAGTTTTAGTCACATATTTAGTGGAATTTACCGCAGAATCTACTTGTTTAGATTTCACTAAATTTTATAACTTTGAGACGCGCATTTCTCGGTGAAATTCTTGCGATATATAAAGAGTTAGGAACTCAAGTTAGCTATGCTTATACATCTTATAAATCAGTGTTAAAATCACAATACGAATTTGCGTGAAGTCATCGTGAAATCGGTGTGACCTCGGCCACAGTTGCTTCACATTTTGAATTTATTTGTATTGAGTGTGTGCCTGCAGGGTCCTAGAGATGCTCGACGGCTGGGCAGTCACTTTCGCTTTTTTCCCCTCGAGGTTGACGCAGCGGCCGCAGCTCTGTCAGGCGCCCCCCCTCTCCGTTTCCTCTCTTGCTGTCGTTGTGCGTCCTCGTTGGACCGCCTGGAGGCTTCAGCCAGGAGCTGATTGCCTGTCACCTTCCTCTGCATTCATCCATGTTTCATGCATGCTGCCATCAATGCTCAATCATGCATTGATTGAAAAGAGGGCTCACATCTTTGTGGCAACAAGTTGTTGCCTCTGTGTCACATGCCTCTTCGTTCACGCATGCAGCCATGCCGCTATCTGTCTAGACCGAAAGGAATTACAGCCCAGGGGAGAGGGAAGCATTGGGTCTTGTGTTCTGCTGCCGTCAGTGGCGTCACTACCTGATTGGTGGGCGCACGGATGCAGTCACTGATCGTAGAAGCAGATTGCCTTCCAGCATATTCTGTACTGTCGGATCAGTCAAGAATAGAAAAGTGGGAACAGCTAGACGAAGGCTCAAATACAAATTGGTAAAAAGAGAAGGCGGACACCACTGTCTCATTCACACACAGAATGCAAGCATCCATACAGAGCAATGAATCCCTCCACACACCCTCGGTACGAAGAGAGGAAGGGAAGAACGGGGTAAACGTAATGACGGTGCTGTGTTGGGCTTTGTTTGATTGTCAGGGCGAGTCAGAAAGAGGATCCCGTCCAGACAGACCAATGAAACACCTCTAGAGAGAAATAAAGAAACAGAGACATACAGCAAATGATGACCCCATTCGTAGTCTCACCTGCCAGCCTGCGGCCGACAATCCTCTGCCTTCTTCTGAGCAGCTTACAAACCGTGCTCCGCTCATTCCAGGCATGTGTAACGCCCTGCCTGATTTCCATCCGAACCCCACCCTCAAATCGATACATGCAGACGCAGACTGACCTGCAGTTTGAAGGCTTCCTTCTTCTTCTGAGCCGCCGTCTGTCCCGATTCCTTGATGGCCTCCCGGTCCTCTCGAGCGGCTCTGCATCCATCAATCCAATCCATTGGCAGGCAGGCAAGGAGAGACGGAAAGAATTAAGTGAAGTCATGTGAAGGAGATCCAAATGATGTGGACAGGCAAGGAGAGACGGAAAGAAGTGAAGTCATGTGAAGGAGATCCAAATGAAGACCTGTTGCGTGTGACACCGCAGAGTTGCACCCTGACAAAGCAGAGGAGTACCGGAAGACAAAGGGATGCGTTTTTTTTCTCCTCGTCTATCTATTTCCCCTGCCTGCTCATCCTCTGCCTCTCTCTTTCTCTCTCTCTCTCACACACACACCTGCACAACCGCACACCAACACACCCACACCCACACCCACCCACACACACACACACACACACACGAGAACACACACACGAGAACACACACACGAGAATACACACACGAGAACACACACACGAGAACACACACACACACACACACACACACACACACACAGCGGGAGGGGAGGAAGAGGAAGCAAAAGAGGGATGCAGGAATTCCCCACGCATACATGCGTGAAATCGTTTTTGGCCATCAAAAAGGCATGCAACCCACTTGTTCTTCGTCTGCAGTTTCTCCGCCCTCTCCGCGGCCCCCTTCAAGCTCATACTCCCCGATTCCTGCAGGGAGGCACACATGCATGCAGAGGATATCATTGAGTCGATCATGCATGTGCGATTTGTGCAAAAGAACGAGTCTGGCAGGCCCAAAAAAATTCGTGGTTGCTTGGTATTATCAAGCCTTACTCGCAATTGCGCAAAGATTCACCGAGAGACGGAAAGAACGAAACAAAGAAACAAAGAAAGGAAAAAGAGGTTATCCTTCCTTCAGCTCACCAATTGAGTCCGAAGTCTCGCCTTCCTCCGTTCCTTCTTTGCCCTCCTCAGCGCCTGCCTCTCCTCCTGACTCATCTCGTGTGGTTTCTGCAGACAGAAGAGACAAGCAAAAAGAGAGGCAGAAGATGGGCTGGGCTAAAGGGGGAGTGGGTGCAGCAATAGGAGTAAAACGCATAGGAGCAGATACCAAAATGACCACAGTGGAGCATTTTGGGCACGCCACAAAGAGGCAGACGCGCTGAACAAAGAAGAGAGGCAGCACGCTCCGAGCCCACCGACCCGAGAAGCCTTCTCTCTGACTTTCTCTCTTCCCTCTCTCCCAGGCTTGATTGAAGGAAGCAAGCCGGCCACCCCCCAGAAAAGAATCCTCCACACAAATCGATCAAGGAGGCAGGCAGGCAAGCAGATGGAAAGTCAGATAGATAAAAAGACAGACCGACCTTGAGAGCATCAGGTGCCATGAATTCCTCTGGAGCCTGTTGTTGCCCCATCGACATCGTCACCGGGCTGCACACAAAAGAAGGTAAACAAACAGGCAGAACAGGTTGAGGGAGGCAATGAATAAGTGAACGTACTAACGAGAGCAAAGGGAGCACAGACAAGAAAGGAAGGAGGACACGCAGGGAGACGGTGCAACTAAATGGATGCCAAACAAACTTTGAAGAGAAGACTCGCAAGTCCAAACAAAATAAGGGAGCATTAATTGTCGTGCCAACGCGCGACTAAATGTTCCTTCTCCACCCTGAAATTTTGCCTACGCACTGAATGCAGTGCAAATCATTCCATTCACAAACATAGTCTCACTGAACCTCCAAGTCATTTGAAGGAATCTCTCCGAAAGAGACAACTAAGAAACTCTTCACGCAACTACTCTCTCTCTCTCCAGACCCACATCGCCTCCTCGACCCGAATTGCCGCGACGTCCCTTGCCCTTGCCCCCTCTTTTGGAAGTTTGGCCAATTGGGATGCGGCACTGAGGGCGTCCAGTCTGTGCATCACTTTGGCAAACAGCTTGACGGTCTCCCTCTTGGCCTTCATCTCGGGGGTCTCTGCCTGACCAGAGGCAGCCGCCTGCCCCAGGATCTCCTTCTCGAATTCCGCTGCGTAGACGTCCGCAAGCCCCACCTGTACGCAGAAAAGGGGGCAGGACACACAAAAAAGGAGGCAGGACACACAAAAAAGACTTTCTTTCTCTCTTGCGCAAGGGAAAAGGCAGAGAGAGAAGACACGCTGGCTCCTCAGCTGAAGGTCGTGCACATCTTAAAAAAAAACGACGGGATGTCACTTGTTCTTCATCCTGATGCCCCAGGCTCCCTCTTTTCCACATTTTCCTTTGTAATTCCGGAAATAAACATTGACAGCAGGCGCATGTCCTTTTGGACTTCCGGCGCAACAAAACAAAAAGAGGTTATGTACATAAAGAAAGACGAATACCAACCCTCAGGACGTAAAAAGAGACTCCACCCACCCATTTGCCCACTTGAAACCTCCGGCTGACCCACTCTGCTTTTTTGGAAATCCAAAATTTCGGCTCCGTCGTCCTCTTCTCCTGTCCTCTCCGCAGGCCGCACCCCGGCCTTTCTAACAACGTCATCAAAGTTCAAGTCTTTTATTCGTTGCCTGAGGATCTTCTCTATCATCTCCGAAACCTTCGACTCAGGAGCTCCCCCCCCTCCCTCCTTTCCCCCCTCTTCCTCCTCTCCCAATCCCTCCACCCCCTCGAGAGTCTGTTCCTCTGCGCGCCGAACAAACCTCGGCAGGTCGACGTGCGTCTCCAATAAAGAATTCAACGGACGCTCGCGGGCCCCGGCCTCTCCTCCCATGGTCCAGTGCTTGTCTGCCAAGAGCTCAGACTCCATCGCCTCTGCAGGCAGGCAGGCAGGCAGGCAGTGAGCGGATTGGAATGCAACCATATGCATACATGGACTTGAGCACAGTGCTCGTAGATTTGTGGTGTCTCGAGACTGTACGAGGCAGGCCTGTGTACTCTTGTATGACATCTGTTGCCATCCATTGCTACTTACCAAACCAGCACGTATGTAGGACGGACACACACACACACACACACACACACACACACGCACACACACACACACACACACACACACACCAAACACACACACACACACACACACACACAAAGATATGCAGGTGTGTCTGTTCGTTCAGACCAACCAACCAACCAACCGACCGATCATGTCGTGTAGTTGCCTCTCCTTCGCGTCCAGTGCCGCCAGACTGCAAGAGGGGACGAGGAGAGAAGCAAAGAAAATAGACACATGCTCTTAGCACGTCAGTAAGACAGACCGGGCAAAAAGAAGACTCAAATCAACACCGGCAAATGGAACCTCCAGAAACTCACACACGTATGCACCGACACAGCCCCCCCCCCCCACTGAGAGACAGAGAAGGAGAGGGAGAGAGAGAGGGAGAGGGAGAGGGAGAGACGGAGGCGAGAGAGCAAGCGCAGGAGTCCGCGAATTGTTGATGCAAATCCCCCGCGATGCTTGTTCACCCGCCCACCTTGTTCCTTCGGATGATGTGCCTCCTGTCTCTCCGTCAACCTTCTTCTTGGCTTTTTGTCCCTTTCCCTTCTCCTCCTCTTCACTTTCTTCTTCTTCCTCTTCCTCGTCTTCCACTCCCATTTCCTCGTCCCCGTCTTGATCTTCTTCATCCTCCTCATCTCCTTCTTCTTCCTCGTTGAGTTTCTTTTGCATCTCCTGAAGTTGTCTCTCTAGTTCTCTTTCCTCTGCATCCAGCTCTTCTCCCTCTCCCTCTTCCTCTTCATCTTCTTCTTCATCTGCACGTCGCAGGATTCAACAACAGTCTCTGGAGGTCTCCATGAGATCGAGTGGGAAGTCCACCAGAGAAATAGAAGAAATACGGCAGGCCGTCAACGAAAGGAGTGAGTGGAAGCATGAAGGTGCGGCAGAGAGAAAAAACTTCAGAGCATGAAACACACGGAATGAGAAACAGACAACCTGTACGCACAAATAAACGGACAGGCAGAAAAAAGAAATCAGTAATATCACCAACAAGCTCTGTATGAAAGCAGAAATAGAAAAAACAAAGAATTAGAGAGGCAAGCAGACAGACAGACAGTCATTTCAGACACACGACTGGTCATGGTCGTCGTCTTCTGCCACCCATTCCCCTTCTCTTCTCTGATATGACGTTCGTTTGCCAATCTAGGAATGAAGTTCTTTTTTGGGGGGGGGGCGGGAGCGCTAGGAATGAAGTTCACCTCACCCACCTTCGTCCTCTTCTGAGTCCTCTTCCCCTCTCTTCTTTTTGTCCCCCTTGTCCTTTGAGGTCCCTGAGGAGTCGCCCTTGCCCCCCCACAGCTCGCTGTATTTGACTTTCTGCTTTCCTTTTTCCTTCTCTACCCCTCCGTCCTCCATCCCATACAAGAGGGCTCTGGCCTCGTCGTCGAGCTCATCTCCGTCTTCGTCCTCTTCATCCTCGTCCTCGTCCTCGTCTTCCTCCCTCCGCCTCGCTCTCTCCTCAACGTCCTCTCCCTCTTGAGCGAATTCTTCCATCTGCATGCATGCGTCCATCCAATTCAAAACAGAAGAACGAGAGAGAACCCACCCACATGCCGGCAGGCAACAAAAAAGCAAAGCAAAAGTACGTGGAGTAAACGAGAACACAGAAAGGTGAGGGGAGACAGACTGTGCTGGAGAGGGAGGGGAAGAATGCACCCATGCGAAAGAAACCCAAGAGGCTTCTTTTGTGGTCCCCACTCATGCAGAGCCGCACTTTCTAGCTTCAACTGCCGGCCGGTGTTTTTAGGAAGCAGTGAGGAAGGAAGAAGGGGTGAGTGCTTCGTAGAAACTAAGGGTGAGACTCTTTCAAGCTGATTTCCTTCCAGCTCCGTCACTACCAAGAAGAAGTTGTGCCCATCATCTCACGCTCTCACATGAGAGAAGTCGTCCGTATTCGCTTTCTCGCTTCCTCCCTCTCCCTGTCTCTCTCTCTCTCACACACACAGACCGACTTCCTCGAGGCTGAAGAATTCATCGTCCACTACTGATTTTCTCTTCGGTTTCCCGTTTGCCATCTTTGCCCCCTTCTTTCCTCCGTTCTCCAATTCCTCCTCGTCCTCTTCCTCCTCTTCGTCTTCATCGGACTCTTCGTCTTCCTCTTCGCCCTCTTCCTCCTCTTCATCTTCGTCATTCTGCACGCAGACAGAGGAAGGGAAGGTGCAGCCAGGGCGGAGATGCTTCTGTCTCCTTGCACAGAAAGAAGAACGAAGTCTCCTCGTCCCCTCCCATCTCTGCGGAAGCGCTACGAGCAGAACAACGAACGTGATGGTGAGCCGACGAAGACAAAAAGAAATGAGCAAGCGAAAGAACGTCCGATCAAACGACCCCTGAAAGTAAAAAGAAAACGTTTTGCCTCTCCCCCCTCTCCCCTTCACTGCCCAACCTGTTCCTCTTCTTCGTCTTCTTCGTCCTCATCCAAGAACTCCTTCTCAAGATCTCCCTTCTCGTCCCTTCTAATGACTCCCAACACCTCTCTCTTCAACTTGGGGCCAAAGGACTCTTCCTGCATGAATACACGGGACAGGAATGTTCAATTGTGATAACGATTTAAAACTAAGCACAGGGTCAGACGACAAAACGCTCAGTACAATATGTCGAACAGCATTGGGATTTTTTCTCCAAAAAGTATCTCGAGGACTCCTGTCTCCAGTCAAATTGACAACGCTACGATGCGGAAAGCGAAAATGCCAGAAAACATTGGCAAACTCCCCTCACTGTTCAACGAAGATTCCGGTCACGCAAACCAAAACAGTCCTGCAGTTCTCTTCCGAAGAAAGCCCAACATCATAACATGTCCTGCAGATGTCATGGTCTCAATATAGTCACGCTGCAGTTGAGCCTCACCGACTTCGTTCTACCATCATGCGGACAGAAGACTTTGCAGTGACCCGTTCTTCTGGCGCACGCATGGACTCCCCTGTCGGAGTTGAGACTGCTTCAATGTGTTGAGTGCATGTTACTCTATTCTTCAAGAGCTTCTCCTGCGTTCTTTGTGCCCCGTTTGCCTTTAACCTGACAGACAGTATCACTGACATGTTCTTCTATCTGCGCCCAGATCTGCTCCATGTCGAAGTCCTCCCCCACACAGAGAGTAGCCCTAGTTTCACCCAGACCATCTTCGTCTCCAAATCCGTCCAGATGATCGGACACAGACGTAGCTGCACCGGTACAGGGAGCACAAAAGAGAGCAGAAAAAGGAAAGTGAAAGAGAGGACGCATGAAGCCGAGTAGTGCGTGAAGACATGCAGATCAGTCTCCTTCCCGAGCTCCCCGCCGGACGCAGACTGGAGCGGGGAGATCAACGAAAGAAAGCAGATGCACTTGATTCCCCTTGCAAGATGGGTCGATGAGGAGGTGAGCGGAGAAGGAAGGCGTCTCTGTCCGTCTGTCTGTCTGTCTGTCTGTCTGTCTGTTTGTTTGTCTGCCTGTCTATCTGTCTGCCTGTCTATCTGTTTGTGTGTGTGTGTGTGTGTGTGTGTCTGTCTGTGTGTGTGTGTGTGTGTGTCTGTCTGTCTGTCTGTCTGTCGCTGCCTGATCTGACTCCCGGCCACTGTTCCTTTTCTAAGCGGCTGTTTCTCTTTTTTTCCCTTTGCGGATGTCTTTTCTTCCCTTCTTTTCGTTTGGTTCCTGACTGACCGATGTCAAAAACATTTTTCGCAAAGGAGAGCGTTTGGTTCCTGACTGACCGATGTCAAAAACATTTTTCGCAAAGGAGAGCGCCTCTTCCCCGATCTTTGCGGCGGAGGTTTCCGACAGCAGAAGCTCAGGCTCCTTCGAGACCTGCAACTTAGGGGGATGGATGAGTTGAAAATTTAAAGGAAGAATGAGATGGAAAGGCAAAAGGAGAAGCTAGCTGGAGAGCGTGTGAGCACATGCGGAGGAGGCACACGAGGCATACACACTGCATGGCCGCCTTACTATCTCAAGCCAGTTGCGCTCAACCTTCTTGAGAGCGAACGCTAGATGCGGTCGGCCTCGTTTTTCGTTGGTTATCTGATGGTCCGTTGGGTGCATATAATGGTGTCTAAGGGAGGAGGCAGTGTGGCCAAAGGCTTCATGGATCCGTTCATCCGTTTCGAAGGGTGTCTCCTGTCTTTTGAAGGAGTGCTGCCAGAAGGAATCGATCTGATGGACTGGGGTGGGGAAGGCGAAGAAGGTTGCATGCTGTATCTCGGCCCAGTCGTTGGGGCACTGCTCTGTTTTCGGCCGGGACGGAGGCAGGTGATTGTTTTCGTCCATCAAGGCACATACATGCGTGACGAAAGAACTAGGGAAATGCGTCATTCAAACAACATGGGGGGGAGAGCGTTCGAGCCGTGAAGTGTGCGCACGTGTTTTTGCAGGCCGCGGGGGAGGCAGATACGAGACGAGCAAGTGAGGAACTGGTCTTCGTCAAAATGGGGGAGGG
>JAHBMJ010000125.1:39436-55546 GCA_018398765.1 Chromera velia | reverse complement strand
TTGAGGAATTTTGCTCTTCCGGTTTGAGCGCGTGTGCCCATTTCGCTCAAGAATTGAATTTTGTTTTCTTCATTCGATCGCCTCTTTCGGACAATGTCACTCAACTTGTTTTTTCTCTCTTGTTGGGCAGGCCGTTTCTCTCTTTTGGGCGTTCCTTTCGCTCTCGGTCGCTGCCACTCTTTTTCTTTCATGGTCCATTGCCTCCTTTTCCTTTTTCTTAAATCGTTTGGTAAAGTCCACCAGACGGTTCGTATTCCATTTTATGTCTGTATGAGTTTGTTTGAAATGCACTGCACCGTCTTTTTCTTTCTCTTCTCTTTTGTGGAAGCAACAGTGAGTACCGTGTGACGTCAGTGCTCATGCACTCATCTCTGCATGGGCCTATTCATGTCTCGGCTCAAGGCAGCAGCCTAAGGGGAATTTGAACAGCGACAGAGCTAGGTCATGCATGCATGCAGGGCCTTAGCACCAAAGGGCAGAAAGCAGTGGAGGTGCATCATCTGCAGGGAAATCCCTCCCGAGATACAGCAAGAAGAGCAGACAGCAAGGAGAGATGAGCAGTACCGATTTTGAAGGCAGAAAGAAAGGGGAGGGGGTATAATGGAAGGGGAGGAAGGGAGGTGATCGATCGAAGCATGTAGACGAATCTCTGGAGACATCAATGAACAGATTGCATGGGAGAAAAGTGTTCACCCATGCAATCCATTCTGTTGCTTTCCTTTCCTCTTTCCATTTTTCTTCGTTTTGTGTTTCCTGAAATGCTTCACTAAGTCTTCTATGCGCACTCAGCATACGGACTGTGTCGGCAGTCTTCCTTTTTGGATAAGCGCTTCCGGTAGCGCCTGTCACAACCGACATTTGTCTCCGCCCTTTTGTTTTGCTTTTTCTTTCTTTTTTTCGCCTCTTTTCTCTTCCATCCCATTCCATTCGATGTTTGCGTTTGAGTGTGTTTCATTTTGTGCATTCTTGAAACTCTGAATTGTCTGTTTTCTTTTCTGTGAAACTGGAGTGTTACTGCATGCCTATAGCTGCATGCTTTCACAATTGTTGCTAGAATTGTGGGTTTATACTACAACTTTATAGATGCGCATGAGATGCGCTCGGTCTCTTTGAGTTGGAAGAAGCCAAAGCTAGAGTCTAACGCTAGCTCTCACGTCAGCTATTTTCTGATTCAATTTCCTCGAAATAAAAATCTAGATAAAAACTTTGAAGTAAAAGAAAAATAAAAACCTAGAAAAGAATACACTACAAAATTGGAGTGGAGTAATAATCATTTACTAGTGATAGTAGTGAAAGTTTCAATTCAAATTCAATTCAAAAGCATAAAAAAAAAATTGTTGAATGAATTACTGGATATACTAAACTAACTTCAAGTCAATGCACTTAAATTTTAGCAGCACTATACGTAGCACTATACCTCTTTTCGTCTAGAATCTGCTCATGTCAATAATCTTATACCACAATAATGAAACCATCAATTTGATATAGGATGGACTATAAATTTAAAATTAGGTTATGTCATCTTAGACTCACTTGATGATAAGCTAGATGATAAGAATATATACGTATACAAGAGGCCGTTAAAAGTAGAACAACTAATGCTAGAAAGTCTCTCAATAATTTTAAGTAAAAGGAACATGCCACAGTAATAGCTAGCATGCTACCTAGCATACTCTAGATACTACTAGTAACATAAGAAGTGCATAGAAGATCATGCGTCAACCCCGATCTCAATCAACCGGTAAACTTGCTATCGGATTCGTTCAAACATTGATCGACTAACAGGCGGACCCGCACACTACGTGTCAATATAGTACCCACAGATGGAAAGGAACATGGAAAGACAAGCCTACATCGGTCGACTCGTTCCTCAAACAGACCTCGTCCAACCATCATCTATCCACGTATGCACCACCGGGGGAGGGCGTTTCGATGTAGGAAGCCCCACGTGAAAAAAGAGCAATGCATGCTGCCTCGGGCTTTTCGTCCATCAATCGATGTCTATCTGGCAGAACCACCCGCTGTCGCACCGTACGTTGCCATCATACAGAGCGTTTCGTTCATATGAAAATGCGTGCATACAATCAATCAGGAGAGAAAACAAGGACGTGCCTGCATGGTCTACAGATATATGTATGTATGAACAGAATGAAAGACACGTGCAGCTGCATGGAGGCATTCAGACTCCCATGCAGACAACCAAGACGTCCGGAGCAGAGCGTCTCTTTCTGCACCCCCCTCCCCTCCCGTCCTCTCTGCATGCACATGCACCTCGCCTGGATCCCCTCAGAGGACCCAGAGTTGGAGGGGCGGGGCGGCATCGATTGATTCATTGCTTTTGAGAGAGAAAGAGAGTGTCGACAAGCAGAAAGAGCGCGGGGACGAAGGGAAGCCCCGATCGACCCCCATATGCATGAAATGAATGATTCATCGATCCGATCTGCAAATGAAGAGAGAGAGAGAGAGAGAGAGAGAGAGAGACAGAGAAAGAGATCAAAAGGAAGGAAGGTCTGGACATGCAGACGGAGGAAAAAAGACCAAAGGAATCAATGAGGAAACGAAGAGATAAGCTTGCACTCATGACAGTGTCGGCGGTCATTTCGGTTAACACAGCTGCCCCTGCCTCTACAGTCCTTGCAGTAGTAGCGCTGTCGGCCGTGCTCACATATACCTGCACCCCCGCACTCCTTGCAAAGGTAGCGCTCTCTGCCGTGCTCACAGATCTGCCTTCCTCCGCACTCCTTGCACCTGTGACGCTGACGGCGATGCTCACAAATGCTGCTGCCTCCACAGTCCTTGCAGTAGTAGCGCTCTCTGCCGTGGACGCAGATGCTTCCGCCTCCACACTCCTTGCACCTGTGACGCTGATGGCCGTGCTCACAAATGCCCTTCCCTCCGCACTCCTTGCACTCACGTCGTCTTCTGCCGTGCTCACAAATGCTCTTTCCTCCGCACTCCTTGCAAACAGAGCGCTGCCGCCCGTGCTCACAGATGCTCTTGCCCCGCACTCCTTGCACTGACGTCGTCTTCTGCCGTGCTCACACATGCTCTTGCCTCCGCATTCCCTGCACTCAGATCGTCTTCTGCCGTGCTCACAGATGCCCTTCCCTCCGCACTCCTTGCACTGAGAGCGGATTCTTCCGTGCTCACATATGCCCTTCCCTCCGCACTCTTTGCACTTGCTTCGCTCCCTTCCGTGCTCACAAATGCCCTTCCCTCCGCAATTCTTGCAGCTGTGACGCTGACGGCCGTGCTCACAAATGCCATTTCCACCGCACTCCTTGCATCTGTGACGCTGACGGCCGTGCTCACAAATACCCCCCCCTCCACACTCCTTGCACCTGTATCGAACCCGCCCATGCAAGCACAGAATCTGCCCATGGCGGTTCCTCTTCACTTCTCCTCCCCCGACCTCACCAAGCGAATCATTGCGCGACACTCCCACTTCCTCTCCACCGATCAGACCCCCCCTCCCTACACAGGACTCAGAAGAGAGACGGGCTTAGTCCGAAACAGACACAGTCAACCGACGCTGCTTCTTTTCCCGCACCACACATCCCTTCTCCCCCCGCACAGTAACCCCCTCTCCGGCAACAGGAAAGCCAGACAAGACATCGCACTCGTCAGCCTCAGCCTCAGAGAGGGCAGCCTCTGACCTGCGACGCTTCAGAGGGACGGCAACGCCTTGTGTCCTGTGCCCCTCTCCTCGCTGGCATTCAAGCAGGTGGGTGGAGGACAGACTCTGGGGGGGGGAGCGAGGGCTTCTACTGCAAAGCTTGGCGCCAACCAAATCTTGTCTGTCTCCCACTAAAGTGGCACGGTCAGAATACACATCCTCGTCATACTCGGTACCTCTTTTCAGACTTCTCTCTCCGGACACGCCACCCACTCTGTCAAGATCAAGTGTGATGTGTGTGTCGTGTATGCGAAAGGGGTGAGGAACGGTGTGTGACGAGAGACAGCTCTTCTGAAGGGAGGACTGCTGCGGAGATAAAGACAGAAAGGGAGAGACAGAGGACACTCTCTCTGAGACGAAGGCCTGTCCGCCCACTCTTCTGTCTAATCGAGGTGCAGAGATCGAAACAGAAAGGGAAGAGAGACGGCGGCGCTTCAGACCCTCACACACTGCACTCACCCCGTCCCCCTCTGTGGGCGTCTCTTGCAAGACGCACTGACTCTCTCTAACCCTTTGACTCGGATTAGAGACAGGATCACCCTCTCCCATTCCCCCACTCACAGTCTCTTCAATCTCCCCCCCGAATACATCTGCCCTCTTCCCCCCACTCCCCTTCATCAGAGCTGCAGGTGCAAATCGAAAAGACTGATCAGACCCCCCATCTCCTCTTCTCTCCCCCCTCACCTCACTTTGTCCCTTCTGGAGAAACACAGCTGCAGACACAGAGGCCGGAGGATGACAACTGGAACCAGCAGCAGAGGCAGGAGAGACCACCAGAATGCCACCACCACCACCAGTCTGCTTTCCCGTTACGGTCACCCTGTCTGTGGGGCGGGACAAATCAGCTTCAGACTGTACACGCTGAGTCATGTCATGAGAGGCAAAAGTCGGAGAAGAAGACGACAGGCCAGGGGGCAGTGCGGAAACGGAAAGCGGGGCACTCTCGATCTCCGCAGGCGCACCTTCCAAGGTTCCCCAGTCTTTCGTCTCCCCCCCCTCCCCCTCCTGTTCCTTCTCACTATCCAACTCTGAGGGGACATAGGGGAGACTGTGCTGTTCGAGTTCCTGCTGTGCTGACACCATGTCCTCCCATGTCAACGGAGTCACCTGTGTCCCCCCCTCTCCCCAACGTCCACCAAACAACACAAACCCACCACCGACAACCTCCACCTCCCGCAGTCCACACCCCAAAGGCTCCCCCCACACGCACCCACGACAGTCCTGACTTCGACCGTCTGTGGGAGATGCTGCTGAGAGGGCTGAGGTGACGGCGGAAGAGTTCTGACAACCATGACAACCATCTATTTGAGAATCAACGAGGGCAAACTGAAACTGAAGCTGAGAGCACGCCTTATGACTGAGCGGAAAGGACATCCACACGTCTGAGAAGGCAGGGTTCTTCACTCGATGAAGGGCGATGCCGCGACTCGCGTCCCACCGTCCGAGCTCAGAGCTGCAACCAACAACCACCAGCGTCTGCCCCTCCCGAGGCTCCACACCCGTACAAGCAAAAAGCACAACGTCACAGTTGCCGGCCCAAAGCACGAGCTTCTATCAATGTAGAGCAGTTGACACAACCAACTCCCACGTCTTCCTCGCTCGAGATTCAACTCGTGCATTTCAACTCCACCCATGCACTGACTTGATTCTGTCCGGGGGACAAACGCCAAAGCTTCAGAAGTGAGCACGCCAGAACAAAGGTGAGCGCACGTGGATGCTTTCAACGGCTTCCCGGCCCCCTCTGACTTCTCGAACAAAAGTCGAAACTGCTGACTGTCTGACACAAGAGAAAGAGTGGGAATGTCTCGAGGTCCAAACCTTTTCCGGTAACTTTCACACAGTGACTACCGACAGTCAGAGCAGAAAGCGGAGAACGCCCGCTCGATCTGGGCCTCTTGATTAGCACTTGCACTGATCAAAGAGAGAAGGAGCACGAAGGCGAAGAAGTCGTTGCTGGTCTCATGTTGTGCTCTTCAATGTCTTCATGAGTTCTTGCCGCGAATCTTGCGTATACTGCAGATCTGACTTTGGCCGAATCAGCTGAGAGCTCCACATGCACGACGACCAGAAAGCAATCTTTCTGAGGCCGATCATTGCACAGCCACACATTGAGTTTGATTCTGTTTGTCAGAATCATGTCAGAATCGCGTTGTCTCTGCAGTGCACGTCATGCAGAAACTTTCTCCGATCGAAACGCGCGATGCATGATTGCGCGATGCAATGGCATTTTTTTTGCCCGCGCGGGACCTGGCATATCCTGGCATGCATTGCAGAAATTAAGGGACACGAGAAATTGAACTCCTGAAATCTTCTGAACTGTCACTTCGGAACCTCATGCATTCGATGATGCTGTCAGATCAAGTCTGAGGATGGCTCATACCATGAAAGCTCAACGTTCAAATACTGTTCGCGCATGAGTTCTGTCTCAAGCAGATCGAACTGCTTTCTTACTGCCAGGCTCGATGATTGATACAGCTGTCTTTTCGATCCTGCACAGCTGACAGCTTTGTTGGGGTGACCAGCCGTGTGGGGATCACTTCTCGATCGCAGAGGGCAGACTCGCCTGAGAGCATCGGTCTCCTTCATTGTGTGAGCTAGTCCATTGATCTGCGACTTGTGGTCGAGAGGCGGTCATCGCGGTTGAATCGGCTGACAACTCGAAGTGAAGTAGAGGCAGTGCTTGCTGGTGAATCGCCTGAGTGGGTCTTTTCCTTCCTGGCTTTGGCGTATGAGTGATTGTGCTCTTTGGTCCTAACGGTTTCCTGCTTTGTAAGCCTTACCCTTTGTGGGTCTGTCAGCGTTAATTTTTGCGTGCTTCTTGAAGTTCTTGTTGTTGTTGTTGGCGTGTGATTATGCTCGCTGGAACAAACGGTTTGCTGCTTTGTAAGCCTTTACCCTTTGTGGCTTTGTCAGCCTAAATTTTTGCTTGCTTGCTTGCTTCTTTTTCTTGTTCTTCTTCTTCTTCTTCTTCTCCTCCTCCTCCTTCTTTGCAGGTGTCAATCGATCGATCGAGATAGACATCGCGATCAAAGGCATTCATTGACAACCAGCGGGACGTGTGTCCTTCGAGATCGACCCCTCCTTCTCTCCTCGGTTGAAGTTGAAGCCGTCTACCGACACATATATATCTGCGTTGGCACAATGAAGGGGTTGATCGCCTTTGTTGCGCATTGCCCGGAGGTGCGAGAGAATCAGCGCGTTGTGGTGGTGGGAGAATGTGCTGAGCTGGGTGGGTGGGATTTGGGTGGTGCGTTGTCTCTGACACCTGCACCGTGTGTGCATCCGTGGTGGGTGTCGAGTGAGGTGGAAGTCAATCTGTCAGAGTGCACGATGGGTGTCTCTGGAGATTTCGAGAGTGAAGTGGAGACAGACAGAAAGGTTGGAAGGGTGGGAGTGTCGAAATTGAACTTCCGACTGGTTGCAGTTCCGAACAGCAGCAACGAGGTTGAGGTGTCAGACCCCGACAACCCCGTGTGTCTAGAGCCGCTGAACGGTGGTGACTTCCGCGCGGTTTGTCTCGTTGATGGGCTTCCTCCTGTTGACCGCTGTTCGGTCGGAGAAAGGGGGCACAACACAATACATATCGGTGCAGAAGAGGGGGGAGAAGAACAGCAGAAGAGAGAGATGGTCGGCATTTTGGTGGAATGGGGGGTTCCTGAGAGTGTGCAGCTCGGACTGATCCCTCTGCACCCGAACGGACAGACCGACCACCCGCAGAGTGAGACGGTCGCTGAACGTGGTGGTCTGTCTTGCCCTCAGTCAGAGAGTGCGTATCCGGTTTCCTCAGAAGAGAGGACCCAAAGAGACTCCGAAGAAATGTTGGCAAGAACCGATGAGGGTCAACACGCGTCATCTCTGTCTATGCATCCCCCTCAATCGGCCGCCGAGTTCGAAGGACAACATCCTGACAGTCGAGTTGAAATGGAAGGGGATGGGGGCAACAACAGTCAAAGTGAGCCAGAGAGACAGAAGACAACGAGAGTAGAGGGGGGGGAAGAGGACGTGTGTGCCGAAGGTGCCGATTCAGTGGGAGGCAGCAAAGCTCCCGCTGACACCGAGTCTGACAGCATGCGGCCTCGCTCCCGTCCTTTGCCTCCCACCCGCCACCTTTCACATGATCGCACACTGGATGGACAGAGGGAAGAGTGGCCGAGGACGCAGGGTGTTGCGGATTCACTGAAGCGTCTCAGGTCAGAGGCTTCCTTCTCTGACGCTGAGGCTGAGGCCGACGAGTGCCATGCCTTGTCTGGCTTTCCTGTTGCCGGAGAGGGGGCTGTGTTGCAGGGGAAGGAGGGGGGTGTGATGCGGGAAGAGAAGCAGCGTCGGTTGACTGTGTCTGTTTGGGACTCCGCCCGTCTCTCTTCTGAGTTCTGTGTAGGGAAGGGGGGTCCGATCGGTGAAGCGAAAGTGGGAGTGTCGCGCAGTGATTCGCGGGGGGGGAAGGGGGGAGGAGGAGTGAAGAGGAACCGCCATGGGCAGATTCTCTGCTCTCATGGGCGGGTTCGCTATAGGTGCAAGGAATGTGGAGGGGGGAGCATTTGTGAGCACGGTAGAGAGCGTCACAGGTGCAAGGAGTGCGGAGGCAAGGGCATCTGTGAGCATGGCCGTCAGCGCTCTCTGTGCAAGTAGTGTGGAGGAAAGGGCATCTGTGAGCATGGTCGGCAGCGGTCTCTTTGCAAGGAGTGCGGAGGGAAGGGCATTTGTGAGCACGGAAGGGAGCGAAGCAAGTGCAAGGAGTGCGGAGGAAAGAGCATTTGTGAGCACGGCAGAATCCGCTCTTCATGTAAGCAGTGCGGAGGCAAGAGCATTTGTGAGCACGACCGTCAGCGTCACAGATGCAAGGAGTGCGGGGGAAGTGGGATTTGTGAGCACGGCCGTCAGCGTCATAGATGCAAGGAGTGCGGGGGAAGTAGCATTTGTGAGCACGGCCGTCAGCGCTCTCAGTGCAAGGAGTGCGCGGGAAGTGGCATTTGTGAGCACGGCCGTCAGCGTCACGGCTGCAAGGAGTGCGGAGGAAAGGGGATCTGTGAGCACGGCCGTGCCCGTCACAGGTGCAAGGAGTGCGGCGGGAAGGGAATCTGTGAGCACGGCCGGAGGCGAAATGAGTGCAAGGAATGCGGAGGGCAGGGCATCTGTGAGCACGGCCGTGAGCGCTATAAGTGCAAGGAGTGCGGAGGGAAAAGCATCTGTGAGCACGGCCGTCTGCGCTCTCAGTGCAAGGAATGCGGAGGCAGGAGCATTTGTGAGCACAGCAGGAGGCGATGTGAGTGCAAGGAGTGCGGAGGGAAAAGTGTTTGTGAGCACGGTCGCATTCGCTATAGATGCAAGGAGTGTGGAGGGAGTGGCCTCTGTCAGCACGGCCGAGAGCGCTCCCAGTGTAAGGAGTGCAAGCTGGTCTCCTCTCTTCCTTCTCCCTTTTGATCGATTAACCGCTTGTGGCTTTCAACACCCTCCGTCTCTGTTCCCATCCCCCTTTTCTCTCTCTGTGACTGTGTTCCGAGAATCCAGTCATTTTGTTCCTTCGTGCGCTTTGCCTGAAGGATGGGAGGTTCTCTTTTGGGATGGGCTTCGGTCTTTTTCTCTGAGTGCAAAGAAGGAGGGAATGAAGTTTCGATGGGCACATGCAGTCTGCATGCATGAGGCAGTGCATATGAGAGGGGTGGAGCGTGTGTGTGTGTGCACTCCTGATGCATTCATGAATCGTGTTGAGGAATTTTGCTCTTCCGGTTTGAGCGCGTGTGCCCATTTCGCTCAAGAATTGAATTTTGTTTTCTTCATTCGATCGCCTCTTCCGGACAATGTCATGCAACTTGTTTTGTCTCTCTTGTTGGGCAGGCCATTTCTCTCTTTTGGGCGTTCCCTTCTCTCTCGGTCGCTGCCACTCTTTTTCTTTCATGGCCCATTGCCTCCTTTTCCCTTTTTTTTCAATATCGTTTGGTAAAGTCCACTCGACGGTGCCTATTCTATTTTATGTCTGTATGAATTTGTTTGAAGTGCACCGCGCCGTCCTTTTCTTTCTCTTTTCTTTTGTGAAAGTAACAGTGAGTAGCTAGTGACGTCATGCAGTGCTCATTAACTCATCTCTGGGCATATTCATGTCTCGGCTCAAGGCAGCAGCCTAAGGGGAATTTGAACACCGACAGAGATAGGTCATGCATGCATGCAGGGTCTCAGCACCAAAGGGCAGTAAGCAATGGAGCTGCATCATCCGCAGGGAAACCCCATCCGACATACAGTAAGAAGAGCAGACAGCAAGGAGAGATGAGCAGTACCGATTTTGAAGGCAGAAAGAGAGGGCAGGGGGTATAATGGAAGGGAAGGGAAGGAAGGGAGGGAGGTCATCGATCGAAGCATGTAGACGAATCTCTGGATACATCAATGAACAGATTGCATGGGAGAAATGTGTTCACCCATGCAATCCATTCTCTTGCTTTCCTTTCCTCTTTCCATTTTTCTTCGTTTTGTGTTTCCTGAAATGCTTCACTAAGTCTTCTGTGCGCACTCAGCAGACGGACTGTGTCGGCAGTCTTCCTTTTTGGATAAGCGCTTCCGGTAGCGCCTGTCACAACCGACATTTGTCTCCGCCCTTTTGTTTTTCTTTTGCTTTCTTTTTTTCGCCTCTTTTCTCTTCCATCCCATTCCATTCGATGTTTGCGTTTGAGTGTGTTTCATTTTGTGCATTCCTGGAATTCTGAATCGTTTGTTTTCTTTTCTGTGAAACTTCATGCTTTCACAATTGTGGGTCTATGGATGCGCTCGGTAACTTTGAGTTAGAAGAAGCCAGAAGCTTCGGCAGGGAGCGGTTCGGGCTCCAAAACGAGGGGGGGGAATTCAATGAGTAGATGGATGAATCTTGTTTGCAAATAAATGCTTATTGTCGATTCATTGATTAGCATTGAATGTGCAAGCTTTGCTAGGCCAGTACTTTGGAGGCACTGTGGGAAAGTTTCGTTTTGGGAAAGACATGGAAAGACTGAAGACAGAAAAAATAATTCTAGTAACAATTATACGTACATGAGTTTAGACATACATGCTTTCATTGCACAACGTATGCTGCCTATGATACATACTGAGAAAGCTAGACCTTGGCAAGTCAAGCTAGCAGGAGTATATAGGACTCAAGAGAGCCCAGCAGAAGAAGCAAGATCAAGAGCAAAAAAGCTGTCTGTCCGGTTATCAGTCAATATTTCCTTAGACCAGAAAGCAAAGCCGTTTCAGTCTCAAAGCCTTCTCATCGATCGATTGAATTCCAGGCTTTATCAAAAAATTCACTGTGAAATTCAGCTGCCAGGCCCGTCTCCACACGCGGCCCAAGCAACTTGAAGAGCGCCACGGCCCAGGTCTCTCCCGGCTTTCGATCCATTTTGATCCAGCCGCACCGCACAGGGGCTGGATTCATCCTCGGCCTAGTGGCTGGCTATATACATTGGTTAGCTCTAGGGTTGCGTACAGAGTTTACTTGATAGTTTGCCCACAATTTTGATTGAAAAATAAATAACAGAAACATTCTATAGGAAACAGTATAGAATAAGACTGGTTTTGCTATTAAAGAACATATTTAGAACAACTTTCTCTAGACAGAAGTTAAAATTCATAAAACCATAAAATTTGGCAAAAAATGAGTATCACTAAAATTTACTCCATTTAATCATTGATCCAAGTTTTATTAATTCTTTACAACGTATGTGTAGTATTTTTCTAAAATATTTATATTAATTTAAAAAAACACATACTCGATCGATTAATTTAACAAAAGTGACTAGACTCGGAAAAGTGACAGCATAGTAGAAAACTTTAGAATGCAAAAAAATGTATGTATTGAGCATCTGATTGACTATCATAAGGAAGAATAGCAGCTAGGTTACAAGCTAGGAAAGTACCTTAAGTTAATGCTCTCAAAAACTGAAGTTTTAGTTAAAGTTAATTGTATAAATTCTAATAAATTCAACCTTTTCTTCATATCGCATTCTAGGCCGCAGTTGAAATTGATTTCTGCAGTGTATTCTAAATTATTTTAACATTTAAAATAGAGGTTGGTCTTCATTGATAGAGTTACCCAGAACGGTGAGCCGAGCGTTGATCCAATGATGCCTCACAAGTCTTCCCCATTTCCCCTACACCTCAACGATCATGTCACTTCTTCTCCATCCTCTACCTCCAACGGAACACTCTCAGCTTCCACCACCTTCTGTCCCGCTTCCTCTCCATCCTTCCATCTCTTGCCCACCCTTGTCAGACTCAACCGACTACCTGACGCCGCATCCTCCACCCACTCGGCTTGCGTGTACCCCGTTGTACGTCCAGAGGAGGGCTTCATGATCTCCTGAACGTATATGCTGGGGTACTCCTTCACCTTCTCCAGACGCACAGGGGTACCATTGGACCCTCTGAGAACGCGATAGAGACGGTACCCACTGTAGTGTCGCATCATACGCTCCGAGTCACTCACCTCCTGCTTCCCCCCATCCAGAATCACAAACCGCCCGTTCGGACTGACCACAGACGGCGCCCACGTTTCCTTCTCTTCAGTCTTCCACCAGTCTTTTCCTCGGTTCGCTTTTTTCCATTCGAGCTCCTCCCGCGTCACCTGGGTGATCCCCCCGTCCTTGGCAGTTAAGAAGATGTACGCAGCCTGTCGTTCGGGGGGGAGACTGTGAGTGAATTTGCACTTGCCCTCCGTGTCCCGGTCACACTCTCCATGAACCATCCAGACTTTACACACAGGTCTCTGGCCTTTGGACTGTGGTGCTCCTTTCGGAGCGGACCCGGACCCTGGATGCGCCGCCGCTTGTGACTTGTTCCCGTCTGGGCTGGATCGAACGACTTTGGTGGCAACAGTATGGTGGGCCTGTCTGCACTTGTCTCCGTATCTACAGTTCCCTTGCGCGAAGTGTTTGCACACCTCCTGAGAAGAGGACATAGTCACGAAAAGCACCCTCTTGTGATAGAGTAAGTAGTCGCTTCAACGGATGGGAACACAAAGGGACGGATGGCCGCCTGTTTTGATTCAATCCATTCGTGCCATCACATGCATGTCATTCATTCATGGGATCGACCCCTGACAGGCTGCATGTTTGAGGATCACTCTTGCAGCCGGTCACATAGCCCCAGCTGCGAGGTCAGCCTGCCTCTGAATACGTGTATGTATGCATGAAAATGGCTGTGGAGGACTTGAAACGATGAAAACACTCTAATTGGAGATTCAATTGACTGCACAGGCTGCATGTCTGACTCTCTGAGTCTGTCTCTGACAGTGCATGCAAATTAAGGTCAGACAAAACTGCATGCATGCGTGTCGTTTTGCGCATGCATACAATGTCATTCTTCGCGCGCATGCGGAGCGCGCGCGCTGCAAAAAAAAAAAAAAATTTTTCTTTTTTTAATTTTTACCCGTGCATGCATCACTGCAGCGCCGGGCACAGCCTTTTGAACGACGAGGTGCACTCTGCCCGTCTACTTCCCTTTCCACCGTAGACGACTTTCTGGTGAGCTCGTTCAAGGCACTAGAACGGATCAGGGTGGTGCAAGGTTTTCGAAAGGAACTCCTGTACCGCGTTTTCTCTCAGTGTTGCTTGGCCAAGTTTCTGACCTCGATCTGTTGCCTGCCTGACCGTGACGCAAATCTGAACAGCTTCGCTCTTTGGACTACGTCAACTGTGTTCCAAAAATCAGCACCATGTCTTCAGTTGGGCGTGTTTCAGACCCCTCAGGAGGAAAGAGGCAAAACAAGGACGGAAAGACTCCGAATGACTCTGGAGGTGTGCGCATCAAAGCCGTTCTGCGAGTGCGTCCCTTCAGTGACTCCGAAGCAACAAGGGGGGACCATGAGGCCCTGCGAGTCGTTTCGTCAAGCTCTGTCGAGGTGCTGACAGCCACTCCTCCCTACTCAAGACGCTTTGCATTCAATGCGAGTCTGGGTCCCGAAGTCGGACAAGAACGGTTCTTTCATCAAGCTGGAGTGGTCAGTCAGGCGTTTCTCAAACCATGTCCTCGCATGAAGTCTTTCCCTGCATGTTCCTTCATGTGAATCATAAACCGTCTACATGGTTCCATCGTGTGCCTGCCTGCAGACTCCACTCATCGATGCAGCCTTGAGAGGGTACTCTGGTCAGTAGGGGAGGTTTCAGGGTTCCTCTTTCTCTTTTCTTTTGTGTGTCCGTCTTTCCTTCGTGTAGCAACAGTGATGTCGAATTGGCCCACAGGGTCAGGCAAGACTCTCAGACGACGTGTGTACATATTTGTGCAGCCACTCTGATCGCATACGGCCAGACAGGATCCGGAAAGACGTACACGCTGGCCGGGAGGGGGTTTGACGAGGGCTCACCTGTGGGGGGGTGTTTTCCTGGTGCGTTGCTAGGCGACGGTCCCCCACTTCTCGAGTCGGGGAGTGCTGGGCCCTCTCCGACTACTTTCGGGGTCATTCCAAGGTCTGCATTCTATCTCTTTGCGGCTCTGGAGGCGGCCTCTGGGGGGGGTCAGAGTCTGAGGGGGGGGCACGGAAGTCACTCTTCGTCCTCGTCTTCAGCAAGTGACGCTGCGTATCGGCTTCGAGACGCTTTACAGTTGGGGGCTTCAGGAAGGTTGCGGTACGGTGTGAAGGCGTCGATGTGTGAGATTTATTTAGAGAGAGTCTCAGACCTCCTCACACACCCGTCTTCTCAGAGACCGGTGGGACACGAGTCGCAGTCCCTTCCTGTCCGATTCAACGCGGACCATCATAATGGATTCTACGTTGAGGGACTGCAGAGTAGACAATGCGAGAATGCTGCCGAGCTTTTGGGTGTTCTTGAAGAAGGAATGAGAAACAGAAGACAAGCAGCGTCGAATTTAAATTCCGACTCCTCGCGAAGCCACTGTATCCTGACTGTCGAGATTGAAATACTTCCCATGCCACCGGCCCCAGAGGTCCCTAGGTGGTCTGCTGCTGGGGAGACAGACGGAGATGGGAAGAAGAATCACCAGCAACAGCAGGAGAAACAACAGCCTTTGCCACCACGCCACGGTCTGTCTGTCTGTCTCTTCTCTATATTATGTCAAAAAAAAAAGTCGCATAACTTCGTGAGGAATCGCTGCGAGTCTTTTCCGTCTTTCACTGCTTCAGCCTCTTTATTCCCCTTTGCAAACTTCGTCTGGTCCCTCGTGCTGCTCTTGTACCCTCTCTGATTTTTGATGCGAAAAACGCGACAATTTCTGGCATACATTGAACTCTCCAAACAAAAGCTCTACTCCTTGGTCTACGGTTTTCTTTGTCAATCTTGTTGTGCCGTGCCGTCTTTCGATGCACACCGTTCTGTGTCTGCATAGGAGGGGACTGGGTCTACTTCAGGAGCTGGGACATTTTCCTGCCTTCTTCCGGTCATTTTTCTTTTTCGCTTCTGAGAGTCCTCCTATATCTTTCCCCCCCCCCTCCCCTGCCTCTGCAGGCAAGTTGACCTTCGTGGACCTCGCAGGGTCCGAGAGGCTCAAGGAGGCCGCAGCCGTCTCTGCCGTCTCCCCCCAGGCAGGCACAGACTCTCCTTCTCCCTCCCAGTCTCTGGATACGAGGGAGAGAATGGGGTCTCTGTCCTCTGGCACAGGGCTCTGGGAGAGTCACAAAGGGGCTCTGAAGACTGCTCAGGAGGCACAGGCAAGGCGGGCAGCGGCATTGAGGGAGACCCAGGCGATCAACAAGTCTCTCTTCACACTGGGTCAGGTCATCTCGTGTCTCTCCTCAGGTGCTGGGGGAGGGGAGACGGGCGGGGGTGTCAAGGAGAGACACACACACGTCCCCTTCAGGAATTCAAAGCTGACTCAGGTACGCGAACATCTCAGCAGATTTTTTTTTTTTCCAGAAATGTTAAATGTTTGTGAAGAACAGTGCTGAATTAGTCCCGTCAATCTGTGCTTTGAGACAGAGAGGGGGGAACAGGGCGGGGTACAGGGAGATGGAAGGGTGGAGAAGGATCGATCGAAGCAATCGACTTCTCACGAATCGAAGGCCCTTTGCAGGAAAGAGAGCATTGAGAATGAAAAAGACGATCTACCTCCTTGTTTGTGCGTATCTTTCCACTATTGCTCGCTGATTGCCAGATTCCTTGTACTTTCCTGGATCACGTTTTTTCTTTCTTTCTGTCTGTCTGTCTGCAGCTGTTGATGGATTCGTTTGGCGGGAAGTCTCTCTGTCTGATGATTGCATGTGCCTCTCCGTCCTCGGCCTTCGTTGAGGAGGTGAGTCAGTGGATTGACTTGCTTTCCGGGAGTGCTGACTGTTATTGATTCCTTCTTCATTCCTTTCTTTCCTCCGTGTTTTTTTTTCTCCGACCTCCTTTCCTCCCATCCTCTCTCCTTCGCTCTTTCTCTATCGGAAGATGTACATGCGCGCGCGCGCGCGCGTGTGTGTGTGTGTGTGTGTGTGTGTATGCGTGTGTGTATGTGTGTGTGTGTGTGTGTGTGTG
>JAHBMJ010000125.1:10000-29375 GCA_018398765.1 Chromera velia | reverse complement strand
GCAGGCATGTAGGCAGAAAGAACGAACTCTGGGAGGCAGTTAGACATACAAGAAGGCCGAACTTGGGAAGACAGTCGGGCCAGCAGGAAGAACAAAATTGGGAAGGCCATTGGGCAAGCAGAATGACCGAAATTAGGAAGCGTTAGGAGGAAACTTGGGCAGGAAGGAAGGCCAAAATAGGGAAGACAAACAGGCAGGCAGGAAAGCCGAAATTGGGAAGGCAACCGGATAGGCAGGAAGGCCGAAATTGCGAAGTCAGTCAGGCAGACAGAAAGGCTGAAATTTAGAAAGCATTGAAGCAGACAGAAAGACCGAAATTTAAAGGGCAGTCAGGCAGGCAAGAAGGCCGAAATGGGAAAGCAGTCAGCATGGCAGGAATACAAAACTCTGGAAGGCAGTCAGGTAGGCAAGAAGGCCGAAATTGGGAAGGCAATCGGGCAGGCAGGAAGACCGAAATTGGGAGCGCGGCAAAGGCCGAAATTAGGAAGGCAATAGGGCGGGCGGAAAGGCCGAAATTGGGAAGACATTTAGCCAGACAGAAAGGCTGAAAGCTAGAGGGCAGTCAAGCAGGCAAGAATGGCGAAATTTCGAAGGCAGTCAGGCAGGTAGAAAAAAACATAGGCTCGGCACGTAGGGGCGCTATTCCCTTTCGCAGTCTGAAGACTGCGGCCTTAATAAAAATGCAAAGACCTACCTCTGGAGGAGTTGAAGAAGGACTAGGACATAAAACAAGCATCTCCTGGAGGATACCCACGACCTGCAAAGAGCAGAGGAGGGGGGCAGAGGTGAGCAACACAGGTAAAGGAAGACGGCAGTTTTTTGCCTTGCCGAGGGCAGACCGGTCAGTCGCTCAGCAACCACAATGGCCAGGTTGCAACCACACAGGAACACTTACAGACATCATACAAAGCCTTCTGCATGCACCAAGAAAGCTCATCTCTGCAAACAAGATTTTTTTAATTCCTTCACTGGGAGGGGGGGGTGGACCCTCTCGCAGGGGTACGAAATTGGGTCGTTTCGTACCCCTGCGAGAGGGTCTACCCCCCTTTGTTGCTGGTGGAACGACATAAAACGAACTGACCTGATTGAGCGACCCAAACCAGTCCGGCAACCCTTCTAGTTGTCAGACAACTCCTTTGCACCGAGGCAACCACTCCCACGAGCAACCAGAGGTGTCTAGCCAACACAGATACCGGAGGGGTACAAAACTCCGGAATCTGTAACCCCTCCAAAAATGAGGTTCTCGAATAACAAGTTGAACACGATTTCGTCGTTGTCAAGCCTTCCAATACAATCCAATGGAACGCTTGACAACGAGATTTTGTGGATAGAGGCCCATTCTGTTGACCCGACTTTCTGAGTGGAGGAGAACTTTCTGAAGACCTGACTGAAAATTTTTCAGATCGGCATTTTGATGGGTCAGCGCGCAGCCGGGAAGTGCTTTTTGGCCTTGGTGGCCGGCCGGGCCCTGGCCTGCAACGCGTAGCTTGCCTTTTGGGGCCATCACATGGTTGGCCAATCTAAAATCGGCTCCCAAAATCGGCTTTCCATCGAATGTTTCAAGTCAATCAGAGCAAGACCTAGTGCCGCCTCTCTCCTATCACACAGACTTGCTCTCCAGCAATGAAAGTAGGCTTTATCGAAAGCCCAGAGGATTGGCTTCTTTGCTTTTTGTTGGGTTTATGACATTTACTCTACTGGTTACCCTGAGAGGGCAATTTCGATCTTCCATCACGAAGGGCACGGCCCGTCTCCACGCAAAGGGGCCTACGAAGTTGCCCCAGTAAAGCTTCCATTGAATCCCTTCTGTGCATGCGCTCTTACAAGCTCTAGATGATGAGCTGGAAAGGCTTTTTGGATAAGGAGGCCAGCTCTGGGTGGCCAGAAGGTGAGCCACTTTATGAATTTTTGCATATCTGTGCTGCAGGTCAGACTGAGCCTTTCTCGGAGGACCGTTTGTCGGTGCTTAGGTTTCATGAGAAAGCATTACAGCTGGTAATCTCGGGTGATCTGAAGTTATGGGAGTGAGGCGCAGCTCTTGTTTGCACGAAAATTTGGAGGTAGGGCTCCTGGGTAGACTAAGACCCAGTGGCCAGTGCCGGGCTTCACCCAGAAAAAACAAGAACGCTATGATGGCCGGTCGTGGGCAAGGCCCTCTAGCTAGAGGCCATGGATCGATCAGGCTTTCAGAAGCTAAGCATTTACCTCTTATACGGTCATAGTGCTCAACATTTGTTTGGTTGAACTACTTTCTGTGGGTGTCAAATCGGCAGATCTGTTTACGCACATTCATTCTTACCTTTCATGGGGGTTGTCCACTGTGTGCTCCCTCCTTACATCAGTATGCAGATTCGGTGTATTCCATTAGAAGTAAAAGTTAGCTTGTTTATGCATTACACTACACATGGTCACATATCAGAGAGATTCTGTGGAGTCTGCAATCACTCCCCGATATATCAATATACTGTAACTCTTTTACCTCACTCACGTCCAACAATTTCTAACATACACACCATAAACCCATTAAACCTTATCTTTAAAAGTTGTTCATACTTTCATGCAGGTAAAAAACAATAAATAGAATCATTCTAAGTGCTTTAAAGACTTAGTTTTTTATATAAAATTTAGTGTGATATATAGAAAATTAAAAGTCACTTTCTAGTACAAAAGTTTCAATTGTCAGTACAGTCAGTTTGAGGGGGGCAGATGTTTTCGGGGGGGAGATTGAAGAGACTGTGAGTGGGGGAATGGGAAAGGGTGATCCTGTCTCTAATCCGAGTCAAAGGGTTAGAGAGAGTCAGTGCGTCTTCCAAGAGACGCCCACAGAGGGGGACGGGGTGAGTATAGTGTGTGAGGGTCCGAAGCGCCGCCGTCTCTCTTCCCTTTCTGATTCGATCTCTGCACCTCGATTAGACAGAAGAGAGGGCGGACAGGAGTTCGTCTTAGAGAGAGTGTCCTGTGTCGCTCCTTCTTTTTCTTTACCTCAGCAGCAGTCCCCCTTTCAGAACAGCTGTCTCTCATCAGACACTGTTCCTCACCCTGTGCACATACACGACATACACAACACTGTTCATTTTGACAGAGTGGGTGGCGTGTCCGGAGAGAGAAGTCTGATAAGAGGTACCGAGTATGTCGAGGTTGTGCATTCTGACTGTGCCACTTTAGTGGGTGACTGTAAACGTCCCGCTGATACCGAAGTTGATAATAGGATCCCTCGCTTCCTCCCTCTGTCCTCCTCTCACCTGCCTCTCCTTGAATGCCAGCAAAAAGAGGGGCAGAGGACACACGGCGTTGAAGTTCTAGTGAAACGCCATCGGTCAGATATCGTTGGCTCTGAAGCTGAGGCGGACGAGTGTGATGCCTTGTCTGGCTTTTCTGTTGCCGGAGAGGGGGCTGTGTTGCAGGGGAAGCAGGGGATACAGATGCGTGAAGAGAAGCAGCGTCAGTTGACTGTGTCTGTTTCGGACTGCGCCCGTCTCTCTTCTGAGTTCTGTGTAAGGAGGGGGGGTCCGATCGGGGGAGGGAAAGTGGTTGTGTCTTGTAGTGATTCGCTGGGGGGGGGAGGGGGGAGGAGAAGTGAAGAGGAACCGCCACGGGCAGATTCTCTGCTTACATGGGCGGGTTCGCTGTAGGTGCAAGGAGTGCGGAGGGAAGAGTATTTGTGAGTACGGCCGTCAGCGCTCTCAGTGCAAGGAGTGTGGAGGGAAGGGCATCTGTGAGCATGGCCGTCAGCGTTACAGGTGCAAGGAGTGTGGAGGGAAGAGCATCTGTGAGCACGGAAGAATCCGCTCTCAGTGCAAGGATTGTGGAGGGAAGTGTATCTGTGAGCACGGCCGTCAGCGTCACAGATGCAAAGAGTGTGGGGGAAGAGCATCTGTGAGCACGGAAGAATCCGCTCTCAGTGCAAGGATTGTGGAGGGAAGTGTATCTGTGAGCACGGCCGTCAGCGTCACAGGTGCAAGGAGTGCGGAGGAAGTAGTTTTTGTCAGCACGGCTGCCAGCACTCTCTGTGCAAGGAGTGCGGAGGGAAGAGCATCTGTGAGCACGGCAGAGAGCGCTACCGTTGCAAGGAGTGTGGAGGGAAGAGCATCTATGAGCATGGAAGAATCCGCTCTTCATGCAAGGAGTGCAGAGGAAAGAGCATCTGTGAACACGGTAGGAGACGATGTGAGTGCAAGGAATGCGGAGGCAAGAGCATCTATCAGCACGGTCGTATTCGCTTCCAGTGCAAGGAGTGCGGAGGGAGTAGCATCTGTGAGCATGGCCGGCAGCGCTCCAGCTGTAAGGAGTGCGGAGGTGGAGGCATCTGTGTTGATAACAACGACCAGAAGTGCAAGCTTCTCCCCTCTCTTCCTGTTTGACTCTTTTGCCCCTGCAGTCCTTTGCCTCCATCCACTCGTGAGATCTCTTTCCTGCATACGTCTGCCGAGCCCTCTCCTCTGCCAGTGATCTCTGTCCTTCACTTGCAGATCGGATGAACCATCAGGGGATTGGGACTTTCCCCCCAGGCTCTTCTCCCCTCCATCCCTTCCCCACACTCTGCTTGTCGACACTCTCTTTCTCTCTCAAAAGCAATGAATCAATCAATGCCGCCCCGCCCCTCCAACTCTGGGTCCTCTGAAGGGATCTAGGCGAGGTGCATGTGCATGCAGAGAGGACGGGAGGGGAGGGGGATGCAGAAAGAGACGCTCTGCTGTGGACGTCTTAGTTATCTGCATGGGAGTCTGAATGCCTCCATGCAGCTGCACGTGTGCATGCGTCTCAGTGTGTGGGTATATGATAAGCACGAATCGAACTTGTCTCTGATCAAATTGCGCGTTCCTCCCACCCTTCTCTCCTTATTATTTGTTCCTCTGATCGTTGTATGCACATGCATCAATTGGGTGTCTCCTGTTACGTTCGTTTGTAAATTACGTTTTTCTGTCAGACAGACAAGCGTTTGAGGAACATGCAGAAGGTTCCCCCCACACTTTTTCCCGCGTCCTTCTGTCTCCTTCTCTGTTCCTTTCACTAGACATTGTCAGACAGACATTACTAGAGAGCGAGAAAGATGAGGAGGGAGAAAAAACGTATAAGAGAAGGATTCTCAAGGATCACTTCCTTCTTGTACTCAAAGCACCCGTTCGTCCTGTCGGGGTTCTTCCTTCGGACCTTTTGTCTTGGTGTTACTCTCCGACTTGCACTATCTCGCCTCTCTGTCTCTCTCTGTCTCTCTCTCTCTCTCTCTCTCTCTCTCTCTCTATGTGTGTGTGTGTCTCTCTCTCTCTCTCTTGCTCGCTCTCTCTCTCGCTCTCTCGCTCTCTCTTGCGCGCACGCTCTCTCTCTCTCTCTCACACACACACACAGACATACATATACACACAGAGAGCTAGAGAGAGAGAGAGAGAGAGAGAGAGAGGGAGAGAGAGATCCGTTTTCTTGTCGATCGACCTGTATGATGTATATATGCAAGACTTTTTACTGTCTGTGATTTTGTTGCATCGCTCTGTTGTTTGTAACCTCCCTCTTGCGGCCAGGCAATGATATTGTGCATTTGATAATGTATGTTTATATGTATTTATATGATCGATGTGGTATGTCTGACACTGTGATAGTGTGCTGCGATGTTTTCAGTTGAACTCCATCCACTACCATCCACTGCGGCCCGCCAACAATGCCTAACATCTGTAATGATATCATCTTAATACGTATATAAAAACTGAATCTGAACAACAATTAACTTGAAATACTATACTCAGAATTAGATTTTCATTTTCTTTGCTTTTACTAGAGATAGCAAACAACTTGGAGACGAAGGTTTCCATAATCTCTATTTGCACTAAAGATATAATCAGTGATAATCAGTATAGAAAAATATATATTATTAGAACTGTTAATGGAATATGACACATACAAGATATACAAGGAAACATATGTAGGAAACATTCAAAGTTGAGTGTCTCATCATCATCATCATTCACCATCACTATCGGTCCATAAATGAGCGTCTAACGTTCGGCTGGTTCGATATGCAGCTGGACATACTGCTAGGGTAGTCCTCTCCCACGAAGGAAGATAACACAGGCAAGAGCGGCTTTCCCGTGACAGCCACTCACTGAATTCCCACGGTAAGGCAGAGTGGTCTTACATCCTCACATAGAACGTGTAGCCTTATCCTTTTTCTGTCGAAATCCAGCTCAATCAGAAGAAAGAAGAGCCAGAAAACATCAAAAAAACTTCATTCTAATAGGCTAGGTTAGGTTGCGCCCTTTCACCTTTATATTTCGCCCCAAAGCTCCTTCTAGCCTGCCTGTTTTGAGGCAGACGGTGGTAGAATGACAGAGACGGCTGAAGAGATGGGCAAAAACGGTAGCCTGGCTTGGTTTTGTCCCCATTCCGCGAACTACTTTCCCAAAAGGGAGAAAACCTCATCCATCTGACCCCGTTGCCAGTGTTTCGCACTCAGTACGCATGCATGCCAACTGCTTATGCTGTCCAACTGCAGGTTGGTGAGGAACCCTTAAGAATTGGCCTTTGTTCCCCGGGCAAGTTTGTGGAACTGCCAAAAACTGCTTTCCGTCTCTCTCTCCATCTTTCTTCATCTTCCTTCTCAAATGCAAGCGCTCTCTTCCTTCTGGTCAAAAGGTTTCAGAACGGCATCGTGTAGAAGTGAGACTTGCTTCCCCATCGAACGACAGATACCAATTATCGAGCTAAACTGGTTGTTCCACGAGCTAGCAAGGAGGCAAACTGTCTTTCGTAGTTGCTCTCAGGCCGTCTCCTCAGGGATCGACGGGAGTCAATGCAAAGCTGAGTGAGCCTAAGTCGATCTGTGGCAAGAGAACGCATCGTTGATATAGCTCTACGCAACTTGAGTTGGTGGAGACGGCTGACACGCTTGCTGTTATTCAAAGTCATTACTTTTTCAGACCGCTTCCTGAGTTTGGACTTCTCTCTCCAGCGTTATACCACTGCAGCCTAGTTGAGTGTCTAAGACTAGATTTCAGTATATAATGGACTTAAATGTAATTAAAATTTGACTGAGTTCAATTTATAGTGGTTCTATATACTTTATTAGTTTTCTCTAAATTTTTGTCAATTAATTTCAGAGCGTCCTCGCCTAGATTCTTGGCACAACTTCTTGCTAGCGTTGTTGAATCTCTAGGTTTTTAATTCTGTTTCATGACATAATTGAAAAAAAAATTAAACATCAGTCTAGACGTCAGTTTAATTCCAATTCTAGGTAAAAATTCATCGAGCCTTAAACCGGCATCCGAGGCTTAATTACTGAGGCTCTTTCTCATTCGATCTTCACAGTTTGTCAGCTACTACTCACACACGCAACCAACATCGATCGGCACGGTGCGATCAGAACTCGGAGCCAGCATGTGAGAACTTAGAAGTGTGTGGAGCATTTCCTGTAGCACATTGATGGAGTCATGTTTCCCAGCCTTTGTGCCTCTCTACTGTGACACACCGGCCGTTCAGTGCCAGTGCTACTGGATAACTGGAGGAGGGCTCGTCTCGAGGGGCATTTGCCAAAAGAGAAGAAGGCTGGCTGACAGAGAGAGCGAGGCTTTCGGACTCTGCCTCTGTGTTTCTCTTCTTCAGAGCCTTCTGTGAGGGTTTCATCAAAGGTAGCCGATCTGCAGGAGACGGCGCTGTGAGAGAGTGGGGTGGGGGAAGGGCCAGATTTCCTCGGGTCTCTCTGCGTCGAGCAGAACTGACACAGACAGGCACAGGCAAGGCAATGCCGTTTCCTCCGGATCCAGGCCCATCACCTGCTTCATTTCCCTCTTGAGGCTTTGACAAACCTGCTCTAAAATCGGAACCCCCCCTTGTTGTCTCAGAAGAATAAATTCGTGGTCCCTCCTGAAAAGCCTCGTTGTGGCTTCCTGCGACCTTCTCTAAAGGTTTCGGCTCTGTGGAGGAACCCGAGGGGTGCATCAAGGAAGGAGACGTGAAGGAGGGCTGTTGAAGTTGACACGGTGCAGTACTGACCGGATGGGTCTGTGTAAGTCGAGTCTCAATAGAATGTGGTAAAGCGATATTATTCTTGCTTTCTTCATCACCCCTGCAGTCGCACGAAGGACGTGATACTGCTTGTGATGGTTTAGAGAATCGTGGTGCTACTATCTCCTTACCCCCTGCTCCTCTGATATGGCGGAATCTGACTTCCCCCCCCAAACGATGAGGACGCGAAATCTCCCGTTCCCTCCCGCACCCCCTCAGCGCATCCTCTGGGGTTCCGGCAATCACCCTCCTGATGCTGGGGGGAAGAGACAGCCTCGGCAGGGAGACGGGGGGAGAGACTTGAATGTCGGCTCGCACACGCGGTTGGAGGGATGCGGTTAGTCTTCTTGGGGGGGAAAAGGAAAAGGGGGGTGCCGTTCTTAGGACTGTACAGGGCGACTCAAACTCTAGAGATTCTACAGTCTCTCCACAGAGGTGGGGGGCTCTAGGGCCTCTAGGAGACGGGGGGTTGTGCTTTTGGTGGGGTGGTGGGTGAGGTGGATTGAGAATGCGTCCCTCCAGTGTGCTCAGCAGGGGGACGCGGGGGCTGTTTTGCTCCTTCGATAGAAGAATTGCTCCTTCAATGGGTGGCTGCTTGCGCCACGAATCTTTCTCTTTGGTGTTTGGGTTCTGCGGCTTGACGGAGTTTTCAAGAGACGGGGGGGTATGCCGTCTCCTGAAGGGGGGGGAGACCGTTTTGGGGGGTGGTGAGGGTTCTTGGGGGCATTGCTTTTGCTCTCTTTTTTGGTGTTTTTCTTCAGGACTCTGAGAGGCTGTGGACCTGTTCGGTGTGGCTGACGGGGGCTGTGGTGGGGCCTCGAGGGTATCCTCCGACGCTGCAAGTGTAGCCTTTCGGAGGGCCTCTCTGAGCTCTGCGTTTTCTTTCTCCAAACGTCTAACGCGACTGCAAAGACTTTCACTGTGAGCGATTTCTTCTGCCAAGCGACTGATCAGCTTCCCCACTCGCCTCTTGTCGCTTTCGCACAAATTACTTAGCGTACACTGCAAGGCAGGATCTTGTGCTCCTCCAGATAACATCGGGGGCAGTCACAGCAGGCAAAGTGACAGCAGACCAGAGGGCAGGGCTGGCACTAGACCACTCTTCAAATTTTGACTGGGAGTCAAAAGAATTTCACAGAATTTAGGTGTGGGTTTAAAGATGCACGATCAACCTTGCGCTGTTGCGCTTTAGGCAGTGGGACAGTCAAGAGGAAGTTGCTTGAGACCGGCAAGGGTCTATACGAATGGCGAGTGTGAATGCATCACATCCACTATGAGCTTACTGTTCCACGGTTTCCTGGCACAATCACTTATTGCGATTGACTCGAGATCGACAGATCGAAAGTCTCCTCTCAAAATCTCTCAAACTCCATTGTGCAGACACCGTGATCCGCCTTAGATCCGCCTTAGATCCGCCGTGACTCTTAATTTGTGTTCCGATCGCGATGATCTGATCATGATCACCGCTTTGCAGGACCATCCATTTCAGCGCCAATTTCAGAGAACAGCTGTACTACGACTGGAACAACTACGTGTCTTACATCAAGATCAGCTATCTGGCTGCGGCCTGCGCGTCTGCCGTTTTCACCCTTGTGTTTGCGGCCGGTGCATGGACGGCCATGGACGGCCGGGCGTCTCGCGTGGAGCTATATGAAAAGGAGACACAGGTGGCCCCCGAAGCCAAGGCACAGAGGAGACGGGCCACCCCGGTGCTGGCTACCGCAGTGATTGTTGCTATCCTTGCCGTGGGACTCTCTGTGAGTGCCTCTTTTCTGTTTGAGAGGAACTACTACAGAAACTAAAGCGGGTTCTTCGCAGAGACGAACCTCCTCAAACACTTCCTCTTTCCCCTCATCGTCGCCGTCCTCTCTCTTCTCTTCCTTCTCCTGGGCATGGTCGCTTTGTGCAGGTATGTCAGGCAGTGACGACCCTGTCGCGTTCTTCCCATCATGTGCGTGCGACCGTTTTCCCTCTCGTCATCCACTCACCCTTTTCTGTCTTCCTGCCTTCACTCAGAAGAAGCTGTTCGCTTTTCTCCTCATAAATGCACGTACGTCAACGTGGTTGCACCTCTCCCTCCTTGCCTGCCTGCTTGCAGAAAGATCCCTGCGCCCCGCAGCTTCTGGGTTGTGCTTTCAATCCTTAGCTTTCTCCTCTGGGCTGCCTTTGCCGTCGAGGGCGTCATCACCCAGTTCACCGACCTCCAGCAGACGCAGGGCTCCTTCCAGAATCTGCCCTTCTACTCAATGTCCGATCTGATTGCTCACGGAGCCCTCCACCACAACAAAATTGAGAGACTGCCCTCGTACACAGCCGCCCCTGATGTCCCCACTGTCGCCGTCAACGCCACCCTTCCCGCCACCGCCCTCCCCCTCTTCATTCCCGACAGGGCAACTCGGAACGTCTCGTTCACTCTCGACACGGACACGGTCAAAGGCGCCACCGACGAGCCTCTCTTCTACACTCTGGACGTGGAGGTAGAGCACACTTACCCTTCCGACTTGAGGATGGAGATCATCCCCCCCTCTGGTGAGACATTGTACGCCGGACGCATGCGCTGGCGCCGGTCTACTGCGCAGTTCGACGGTGCGATCACGGAGGGACCTGCTACTGGAGACTGGACCCTTGTGTTTGAGGACTCTTATTATGGAGACGAGGGGTATGTGGTCAGCTTGAACCTGGAGGTGCTGGTGAAGGAGGAAGAGAAGACGGCAAAGGAACCTGTGGAGGCCTGCAAGTGAGTCCGTGCTCTCTTATGTGGCCTTTCCTTCCCTTCCCTTCCCTTCCCTTTCCTTTCCTTTCCTTTCTTCTGAAAAGAATTTGCTTCATTGGTCTCTGTGCTTGAAGTTCCATTTTACAGCAGCTTCGTTTTTTTTTCAGTAACATCCGTCCCAAGTCTTCATTCTTTTCCTTTCCCTTACTTTCCTTTCTCATTCCCATTTGATTTCTTCTGCCGTCAGCCGTGCTGTTGTCGGGTTGTCTTGTCTGTTGTGTGTCCGTTTGTGTCCTTGCCAGTCTGTTCGCTGGATTGAAGAGAGAAGGAAATAATTTAAAAGGCAGGACCAAAACCGTTCCGGTCTCTCGTTTATTTGCCCTTTGTGTGTCTTCCCTCCTCTCTGTGCAGATGTCCCGAGGGTCGCGTCTGCACAGTCTGTCAAGGTACGGGGTCTCACATGGAAGTCCAATCTCTCGTCTTCCGGACGATTCTCCTCGGGGGCTCTGTGTTCGCCTTCATTGCGACCTTCGTGTTTGGGTCTGCTACTTGGTCCTCTATCCGCATGGCGATTCTTGTCGGGAACGGCGTTGTCCCTTCTGAAACCGTTGAGAAAAGCGTCTCTGAGAAGAAGGCGGGGGACAGCGATGTGGAGACAGGGAAGCTCGTTGTTGAAGAGGGTGTCGAGGGGACCTCTGAGACGGATGGAGTGACGATCTCGTCTCTATCGTTGAAGCCGGGGATGTCATTGTCCATGCAGGTGCAGAAAGCGTGAAGAAAGAAAGAGAAAGAGTCTGTCTGCGGCCCTGGAGAGAGACCGCCTTCTTGCGCTTTATGTCTGCATGGTAGGATATCTGTCATGTCAACAGCATGCGTGCAGAAGGCCGGAATTTCGTTATTGATTCATCCGTTCTACAGTGATAGTGTCAATCTTCGATCACTTCAAACAAACAAGCCTTCAGTTTGGGTTTGGCGTCTTTTGTGCAACTCCTCACTTGGCAAGCAACCTGGTTCGTTGCGAAGCTGGATCAATCTCTTATTCTCGGGCTTAATTGCGGGCTTGTCTATGCAATACGTCCTCTCTTTTTTTCTGTTGGATTTTTCTGCATTGTGAATCCAAGTGGGCTCAGCGGTTTCGACTCAGTCCATCGGTGTTGGTGTGGACCGTTGGACAATGGACTCTCCCCGGTCGATCGCGGTCATGCAAGGGCCGGACATTCTTTTTTGTTCTACACTGCATGGTTTGTGATTGTTGGTTCATTGTGCTCGGGTGTGTTATGTGTCTGATTTGATCATGTCAATCCGTCCCGTTGCATCTTGCTTGCAACGATTCCCGTGCTTCATGTTGTCCTTCATTTGAATATCGTTTGCCGCCAACAATGCCCTTCTGTTCACTCAAGTGCGGCCTCCCACAGTTTACTGCTTGCACAGGTATTCTGTCTGCTTGAATTGTAAAAGTGAGACTTCGGTTTGCATGCAGCAGCTTACGCGTGCCACGGTAATGGCGTTAAACCTAGCGTTAAACGGATGATGTTGTCTGGACTCTGGAATGCTGCCAAACGCTGCCAGATATATTTCGAAACAGTTTTATATATGCATGTTATTCAAAAAAAAAATTCTCATGAGTCGAATGTCTTCTAATTACTTCTAATTAAACAGTACGTACTACGCAACTAAGTTACTTTCAAATAACCTGCGACTGCCCTTTAAATTTATTGAAATCTAATAAAGACAATCTGATATCAGGGGAGGGTAGGGGGGGAAAAGAACAGATGTGAGGGATGAGGGGGAAGGTGGAGTCTGCAACATGCCCTTAACTGCCCAGTCGGGGGACTGCCCACGCTACGACATGACGAAGTCAACCGTACGTGGGCGAGTCTAGCAGCGGAAGCATACCCCGCGGGAGCGGTCCACGCAAAGGAGCCGATCATTAGGGAGGAAGAGGAGGTGCAGGGATATCCGGCACTAAGGGGGGACTTCCAAGTCCGGGGGGCCTATGCTCCACAAAGGCTGGCCATTTTCGATACCAGGGTACATGATAAACCCACACGCCGCCTCGAGGGAGAAGGTGACCTGGACTCAATCCCTCAAAGCAGCAGCAGAAGAAAAGAAGAGGAAACATGGGCAGGCAAGCGCGGACAGAGGGTGCGACTTCACTCTACTCGTGAGTGCGGTCGATGGAACGATGGAGGGGGAGGCAAAGATATTCTTGAAGAGGGTGGCAGAGCGATTGAGTGAGAAATGGGGGCAACACGTGAATAAGACGTGCGGCCGGATCCGAGCCTGACTGCAGATTGCCCACCTGAAAGCGGCAAGCGCGTGTATTCGGGGGACCAGAGGAGTGAAGGGGGAGAGCTGGGAGGAAGGAGGAGTAGGCAATGCACTGGTCATGACTGAGGGGTAGGAAGTACTTAGCAAATGCCGAAGAAGGCATTCGGATGGAGGAGCGTCAAGTATAAGGTCGCATGAGAGAGAGAGCTAGCAGCGAGAGCAGTAACCAGGACAGAAGGAAGAGACGAAAGACGTATAGGCCAGACGCTAGGAACAAACTTTAAGTCAATGCCCCCCTCAAAAAAAAAAAAAAGTTCACTCGACTCGTGACTCGAGTTGAATATCCAGTTATTTTTTCGCGTTGCCAACGACATTTACTAGAAATTTTACTAGAATTTTTTAAGTTTTCAGACTGAAATTTCAGTGCTTAGTTTAGACTACCAGTGATGTGACAAATGTATTACCAAATCTATTGTAATTCAATCATTTTACTTAAAGCAATTTGCAGTGTCTCAATCAATCAATCAAGCAATATCATTTTATATCTAGTTTTACTAATATTTACTAATACATTAAAATCTATAAAGCCTTTTTTCGTTTTTGAGTAGGCCTAGTATAGAGCTATAATAATAATTGCATACTAGCTGTATAGCTAGCTGTGTAGCTAGAATCGATCGATATATGGTAGATTTTTGGACGGATTCACGGTTTTAGTTATGGTTAATTTGATTACATACACGCAGAAGTTGAATCCTGAGTCTTAGCAGGTGACTAGTGCTTAATTCCGCCGCAGAAGGTTCTGCCTGTCAATCCACCGACGAGCCACCCCGAAGCATCGACCACCAAAGCACAAAACACAAGCAGGAACCGATCACCAGACCCAGAACGATTTGTTCCTTGTATTGCGCCAGACCTGCGAGCGCTCATACGCAGAAAAAAAGGACGGAAAGGCCGTTGCTTCTGACATGCACTTCAGAAAAGAAAAAAGAGACTTGTCTGTTTTGGGTCCTGTTTGCATGTGCGGAAACATCACTTCGGATCGGACACGCACTTGCATCAAATGTGTGCGGGGCAGATTCTTTGTGCTGATCGTGTTCTCCATTTTCGGGCCCGACGTCAAGAGGCTCTTTTGAGGAATCGAGGAAGAGAAACGCAAGGAAAAGAGAAAGTTCGGATCCACCCATCTGGCTCATCTTTGCATTTTGTGTTTCTTTGCAGACGCAGCAATCTGAGAAAGCGACTGGGCAGCTACTGGAAGTTTTTCTCATTCCCAGTAGACAAAGGCAAGATTTCCACCCCTCCTGGTACGCAATGACTGCACCAATCACGCATACAGTCACCCAGGCAGAGGGTCTATATCCCATCTGACTTAGGCAGACGGTCTATATGCCATCTGACTGACTGCCTGACTGACCGACTGACTGACTAACTGACCGACCGATTCTGTCCATCACCCGACCCATTTCGGGAAATTTCGTCACTGCGACAGGCACACGGAAAATGGACGAGTTGATCAATTGAAGAACGAACAAACGACTGGACAAAAAGACACTCAGAAGCTACCTGCCAAATCTTTCGCCGCCACGTCGAAGAAAAAAAAGGGGGCTGAACAACCACGGGACTTTTTTCTTCTCCACATTGCAAAAGACATCCTGAATGGAAGAGGACACTGGGAGGGGCCGGTGCCAAGAAAAAAGAAACCGAAGAAGCGAAAGCTGGGACGAGACAAAAGGAACAAGAGGGGGGTCGAGAAAGGCTTACGCAGTAGAGCGGCAGTGAAATGTTAAAGAAAGAAGCAGACATGGCCAGAAAGAAAATCGAAAGGGGAAAGGGAATCTTCGGACCGAGCCACAAACACGGACAGACAGCAGTCAGTCTGTCAGCATAGAGACAACGAAGACAGAGAATGCTCTTCTTTTCGCCTCTTCAATTTCTTCTTTTCCCGCATATAAAGGCTAAGCAGAAAAGCAGCAGAGGCAGAAAGAGAGAAACGTGTGCGCACACCGTCCCAACCACCCAACCACGCCCACACCCGCACAGACACACACACACGCACGCACACACACACACACACACACACACACACACACATATCCTACTATAGTATAGTCCAGTTTTCTCCGGACCGCGGTGTCGCCACTTTTGTAAAAACTTGGCATCTGGGACAAGTATCGCCAGAATTGACAAAACACAAAGTTTGTGTGCTCCTCTACTCGGTTCGTCCGCGTACTACGCTGTCCGAAATTCTTCGGCGCGCGATGCGCGCCCACTCTCGTATATATACATATATATATATATATATATATACATATATATATATATATAGAGAGAGAGAGAAACAAAGGGAGAGAAGAGAGACAGAGAGAGGCGAAGACTTCGCACAGAGGAGAAAGAAAACGCCATGAAGGGAGGCAACCTAATTGACTGACTGACAGATTCCCCTCATGCGGTCTCCCATTCCAGTCACACGAAATCGCTGTGCCCTCAGACGGTCGTGAGAGTCCGTCGCTTGCCTGCACACGGAACGAACGCACGGTTCGCACTTGACATGCCTGAATGAATCAAACAAAATCCTCTGGCGCAAACGCCATGATTCATCCTCTCAGAGCTTGCCTGACGGTATTTCTGCATGCAAGTGTGGCAGGCAACCTGGAAATCTACATCCATCCCCCTACCCCCCCTGCTGACCCTATGACTTGATCCAGCATCTGCAGTGACCCTTCGAGGTGGCCCCTCTCCTTCAACAGGTGTCGCGTCCCATCGTCCACATCCCCTCGGCCCTTTTCGCTCCTGCAGAAATGAAGGGGAACATACACGTGAAGGAAGGGCAGCGACAGACTCGATAGACGTTGATTGTCCTGAGATTTTCGATTTGAGCAAACACAAGGTGAAACGAAAAAAGGACACCGATCTGATAGGGTGCAGCCGGAGGAGGCGGGAGGACAGCAGAAGCCTTCGAAATGAGAAAAGCGCAACAAAAAGGATCTCAGAAGAAAGACAACAGAAATGCACTGACAGAGAGAAGGCCATGAAAGGACCCTCCAGAAGAGTCACTTCCTCCAGGGGCAGGCAGAGAGGAGGGGGGGAGGCCTCTTCGCAGCACACCCCACAACTGCGGACCAGAAATTTTCCTTCACGATCCATTCTGTATGCGAATGCATACCAAACGTGCATGCAGACGTGTGTGGATATGGAAACTAAATTTCGAGAGAGACGGGGATGGACTGACGCATTGCCCAGCAGAAGGTGCCGTTCCCTTTTCCTCTCCGTATCGCTCTGAGTGTGGACACACACGTGCATGGGAAGAAGGAGGGAGGAAGGGAAGGAATGGGACAAAGCCAAGTTAAGTCCACAACAGTGAAGTCATTGCACACCACATTGAGTGAAATCGAAGGAGGTAACTCTCCCCTATGACCCCCCCCCCACTTGAAATTCTGGCCCGCCCACCGAGGCCGCTCTTCTTCTTTGTCGTTGCCTGCCTATCTGCCTGTGTGTCTGTCTGTCTGTCTGTCTGTCTGTCTTGCCCGCTTTCTTTTTGTCTCCCCACTCCTTTGCCTGTCAATCTTTCTGTTCTCTTTCGTGCTTAGTGTTTCTTTTTTCACCCCCGAGTCCACAGAGCTGCATGCTGGGCTCTTTCTCTCTCCATCGGTGTGCCCCTTTCCCCCCGGAAACGGACACCGACAGAACACAGCAACCACAACCCCATGGCAGAAGGGCAGAAAATGATAAGAACACCTCTGTGAGATGCCTCTTGACGAAAATAAGATTCTTGCTTCTCTCCCACCAACACTCTCCTCTGTCTCTCTATGTGCATGCACATCTATGCCTCTCTATGTGCTCACCCACCCGCAGTCTCCTGTACTCCCGTTTCAAGTCCGTGAAGATGTCCGAAAACCGTTGGACCTGCGCCTGCTGTGCGGGGCCGCGAGCGAGTCCTTCTAGCTGGTCCAGTGCCGCCACAATCTGCGGGGGCGGGGAGGGAGGAGTGAAAGGGGGGTGAAGACTCTTCTTCGGTGCAGTTCAGTGAGCTCAAATTAGGCGGTAAGTCCAGGTGGGCAGACAGGCAGGCCAAGTTAATGACTCAGCAATACCTGAGCTGAATGAAGGCAGCTGGGTGGGTGGAAAGAGACACTAAGTCGGAGAGAGAGCTAGGCAGTCGAGCTTCCTATCCTATCCTACACTGACGCGCTTCTTCTTCAGATGAGACGCAGACTTAATGCGGCTTTCGCTAGTCCATATGGTTTACGAGACTGAGGAGACACGTGCGGTGTTCATGCAGAGGGGGACCAAGTGTGTAAGACGCAAACAGGCGAACCAGGGCAACACGTTGGCACTTTGTGAAACGCCCACCCACCTACCTACCTCTCTTTCCAATTTATCGGCCTCGTCTGTAATTTCCGAAAAAAGTGCCAGATTGCTCTCAAGAAGCGCAGAGCTGCTGCCCATTTTTGACGGCGGTACCGCGCTGCTGCTACTGCTTTTTGCAGCACCGTTTGCAGAGTTGGCATTGAACGAATTGTTCACTTTGTTCAACTCATGGATCCGGGACTCCATCAAATTCTCGAGTTGACGCACGCGACCTTTCACCCCGTCCCAGTTACTTGGGACCGACATCGGCAACATTTTTAATTGAGCGTCTCTGGAAACACTGGGAATCAAGGAGGGGGGCGCTTACGATGCACAGGGATCACAAGACGGATACTCGGAAGATTCTTTGGCAGTGGCAGTCATTGTGGGGAGCGTTGCCGAGCTACACACACAACACGTCAGGCCCTCACCAGATGACCGACAAGTTACAGATGTCATGCCAGGGCAATAGGGTACGTCAAAAACATGGGTGAGAAACGTGTTCCATGAGTGTTCCCTGGTGTTCCATGGTGAGAACTGTGAAGATGTCTGTCGATCGTTCTGGAGACGGCTGCGTGGCGCTGCGAGTATCTACGAGTGGAGGGGCCCGTGCGGCGCCGCCATGGCGCCGCCCGGTCCATAACACATATATATGCAAAATTAATATGGGCCCGCGGAGGGCGCCGCCGCACCGATGTCAGATGTACAAAGTCCTAGCACTGATGGTGTGTATTGATATTGTATTGATACAAGGTTCATTGAAGCACCCAGGCATCAAACCATATCAAAGCAACGAAGATTCATCGCTCTGTTTTACCCAATCATCTTGCTGGAACATCCCAAGCAGCTATCACGTGGTGCGGATCTCAAAGAGACTTCAGAGCGGCAGGTCAGATCTTTGGCTGCGTCCGCTCAGTCTGGGCAGCTGGGTAGCAGAAGCGACAGGAAAGACCCCAAACAGCCCCTAAGTGAAGAGCAAGATGCTGGTCCCAGCCAATCCGGTCATAATTCTTCCGAGCTATTCGGACTCGGTGATGAAACTGCGGCCGTTCTTGGTCATGGCGATCATGGGGAAGGCAGTGGTTGCGGTGGTGCGTTTGTATCTGATGGATTTCTTTGGATTTCTCAATGACATTCTCTTCTCTGTGGTGGGAATGTTCGCAATTCGGGAGGCGAACCTCGCCAATCTTCTGTTCATCTGCTTCTTTGCCACCTTCTCGTGCGCCATCGAGACGTTGACATTGGTCGTGCGGTGCGTGCAAGTGAAAGGTCTGTCTGTCGACCCTCTTTCGTCTGGTCTGGTCTGGTTCTGCAAGAGAGTAGATATCCTCGAGATCCGCTGTTTTGCATGTTCATATGCGCTTTTGTCTTCGAAGAGAAAAAAACTCTTTGAAAGGAAGTAACCTTCCATTGACCTCGGTCTGTTTTGTGCTTTTTGCCCTGGTGTTTCCGCGGCTCTCAAATGAGCGTGTCCTAATTTCCCAAGCACGTGGCAAGTTCGCACACAGGGCTTCCTCGTGCTCAGGTTTTAATGCACTACATTATCATTGCCAACACAATTGAGCCAGCGTATGCAAGCGTCAGTTTGAAAACGACAGTTTGATGCGCGAGTTCTTGCGGATGAGTTTCGCACAACTTGCGTATGAGATTCGCGGTTAGCAAGTTCGAAACCCAAGTTTTGCGAATGTTGTTGAGAAACTGTCTGGTCGGCGCGCGCAAACTGTCGGATGAAAGACTTGCGTACGCGAGTTTTTCCCGCCCGCAAGTCTTCCAAAAACATTCGCAAAAACTGTCGTTAAATTTGAAACTCGCACTTGCGTACGGTACCTCAAGTGTGTTGGCAATGATAATATGGACGTTTGTGGCTCAACAGCGCATGATCATGAGATTGACCCCTTCGTGCTTTCAGCAGCTGTTTTGTGTGCATCACGTGATCTCTCGCGTGATATCTCCGTCTATGCCGTAAGCAATCTCACCTTGTGTTTGCTGCAGGTGTTTTGTTTGGGAGCGGGCTGAAGCTTGAGGAGATGATTTTCAACGGAGTGCTGATCG
>JAHBMJ010000125.1:0-7500 GCA_018398765.1 Chromera velia | reverse complement strand
AGGGGGGGGGAATGGAGACAACGGCGGGTCGAGTCCGGGAGGTAGGAGCGGAAGTCAAAGGGTCGGTCGGTCGTTCTGTCAAGTCTCAAGAGGAGCAAGTGCACGATTTGTCTCTTGGTATGATTGATTCCCTACGTTCGTATGTAGAGACAGGGCCTTTTTGTGCATCCGAGGAGCATGAAAGCACGCGGGGGGCTCTTCATTCTCAGTGCACGCATCAAATTTGCTTTGTTTCAGCTGCCTGATCCGGTACAAATCCACTCACGATTCTTTCAAAAGTCAGAAAGTGGGGCACAACACGGGGAAGGGTGGGAGAAGAGCACCAGTTAGACGGAGGCAACACAATTTTCTGTGAGGGCATGAGGCGCTTGGATGTTCCGATGGAGTATGCAGCACTGTATACTCGTCTTTCCAGAAGTCGAGTAAGGCCCTGCCCGTCCAGTCGGTTCATCTATGTTCGTGTATGTGCCTCGTGCGTGCAGGGATCATCGCAGTTCATGCCGTTCACGGGGACCGGACACCGATTGGGATGACGTGACCAGTGCCGGACGGGAAGACAAAAAAGTACAGTACGACAGGATTGAGAGGATCGAACGATATGCCAGAGCGCAAAGCAAATGCTAAACGACTGATGTATTAATTTGTGTTAATTGAATTCTGCTTTTAATCAGAAACAGAGTGACCACTGTTACTGGGAGAGGAAGAATGTCACATTGGTAATTTAATGCTGTATGAATTTTTAGTGCAGCTGTTATCTACTGTGTGCCTTGCTCTGTTAAAATTATACTAGGTTGAATATAGATCTATACTAGGATCAATATTCTGATAGAAAACACTAGAAAAAACATTCAAAATGCATGGAAAGTCATATCACAAGCTAGATCACAGATAATCATAAGTAATATTCTACCTGCAAAACTGCCCAGGCTGCCCTATACATTGTATACAAAAAAGTTAAGAAATATGTTAGAAATATTTAGAAATGTTATAGATCATATGTTACACATCTCATTGATATAAAAAATCTGAAGATTCTGACTAGGGTTCTGAACTATATAACTTTAACTTTTTAAAGTTTTTTTTAATTCCAGCCTAGATTTCAGCGCCTGATTTTTTAGGATTGATCTACGAATTGATTCTGATTGAAATAAAGATTCAACAGTTTTATCAATTGATCATTATTGATGTCAACAATCAATTTTTCTAGTAATTTTTATGCAGTATTAAACTAACAATGTCAAACATGTAACTAACAGTAACTATGCCAGTAGTTTTAATAGGATGTGAGCTTTGATGGCCCAGCCCCTGCACGGCTAGCCTGGCGGAAGCGTACTGCATGACGACTTAATTAGAATCAGCATACGTATACAGATGTACCTAGAGATATACAGTTAAAATGATGTTGCTAGCTATATATGTTTCAATTTTATCCCTCATTTTGCTAAACGCATATCACTAGGCATGTCAAAATCCCACCGAAAACATTATGCAAAATTCCCTACCAGTGCTACGTACCACCCGTTGTATCCAAAGTCATCACAGTCACACATACTACTGAAATCTGGAAGAGGACTGTTGGAGTCTCTGTCAGAATCGCACGGAGGACGAAGCACGTTATGAGCGCTTTCTGGCCCGACTTCTTCCTCAAGAGATCTCAGCCCATCGGACCTGAAATCGAACATCAGCCTTTGCTCCATAGACGGCTACAGACGGCAGCATTCCTGCACGCACAGCTTGTCCCACCGCCCTTCCCCCCTCTGCTATGACCCTTGGCATCTGATCATCGTCAAAGCGGTAGTTGTGTAGATAGAGGCGTGTACGCAGATTTGGTGATGCATGGAAATCAAACCTGGAAGCGACGCGGGTTTGAGTGAATGGCAGAAGGCGATTACGCCTTCATCTGTGATTGGGTTGTACGTTAAGTCAACTTGAAGCTCCTGCAGAGAGGGAAGACTGACTCTGCCGACCCCACCTCCCAATGCGCGCATGCCAGCGTCATTTACGAGTGAGCCGCTAAGCGCCAATATGCGCAAACTTCACAGCCTTCCACTCTTCAGCATTGCCGCAAGGTACTCCATCCCTTCCCCCGCTCTCCCTCCAGACAGGTCCAGCTGTTCTAGAAGAGCAAGGTGCTCCTCTGAGGCACTCCGCATCAATGCCCCCACCCCCTCCCTTCCCACACTGTTCCCCATCAAATTCAGCACTCGGAGGGATGGGAAATTTTTGGACCTCAAGCCCTCTGACAGAGCTACGAGATCATGATCGCTTGCTTCCATCCGCTGGACATCTAGCATCAGCAGCTTGGGCAGCCGTGCGTGCTGGAATATACTGAAAAACTCTTCTCTCGCTGCTTCACCAATGGCCGAACGATCCAAACCGAACGTGTGACACTGAAAAACCATCAAAATGCCCGGTATCAAATTTTTTTCAAGCACCCGAGTGAGCAGAGACAACAAAGCCGGATCTTAAATCGAAATCCGTGTGTCCACTTCTAGAGAGGCAGGAACGGGACTGCCAGCAATGACAACGGCATCTAACAACGGCTTCAATGTAAATATTGATGAATCGAATCTCTTCAAGAAAGGAAACCTACCGGTGCAGATGTCCTTCGCCTGACCTTCCAGGAGGTCTTTCAGGCAGATTTTCAATGTTTGCAAGGGCGGTCGCTGTGGAGAATCTGATGTTAAAGCGCTCAAAAGGGCCTCTGCCCCCTCCATGTCTATGCGCCCTTCTGTGAGGTTCAGAGACTCTAGACGGGGGAGCACAGAGACTTGGCAGACGCCTGCAAAGGCGACCATCTAGTCATCATAGAATCCCGTTTCGCTAAGGTCAAGGCTCTCGAGGGATGAAAGCTTGCCGAGGTTGATCACCCTCACAAGCTCCCTGATCCCTGAGGTGAAGTTATCAATGTCTGCCAGCCAAAGGTCTCGAAGAGACGGCAGCGCGTCGTTGCAGAGCATATCAAAAAACGGGGCGCCTGAAAAATTATCACCAAACCCTAATCCAGAACTGAGAATCCTATGACCCGAAAGGCCAAGCGTTTCAATGGCAAGAGGTTTCATGGCCTTCATGGCAGACCACAAAGACTCCAAACCACCTACTCACGACTTGTCAGGCTGGTTTTTGCACATAACGCCCTCTCTTGCAAGGCAGCGCCTCAGTTGTTCCCATTCCTGCTCAGCACCCTTGCGTCGCTTGTTCTGACAGAGAATGAGCGTATGCCAGAGGGGGGGACAGCCCTGGCAGAGTGGGTGAGGGCTGGCAAGGCATCATCCCTTCGTACTGTGATTTTTAATCACTGGCAGCCTTAAGTTTTCGGACAAACTATGCCCTTGTTGGAATGCCCTTCTACTCGCTCCAGCCAGCGGCAAAACGCAGGCCGCGCTGAGCGCTTCACGGCCGACCGGCCAAGCGTCAGCTCTCCTGTAGAGTTTGGCAACCATTCCAGTAGGAGGAGCATCTTTCTAATTAAAACTTTACAGTGTGAAAGGTTCAAAATGTCAATAGACAGTCATACATGCATTCTCTTAATAAAGAACAGAACAAACCAAGCGATGCCAAACGAGTCCCTGTGAGCTGCAAGCTCAGATACTAGAGCAAGACCAGGTTTTATATACTCGAGAATGCTGCTTAAGGCAAACTCTGTCGAGTCAAGGGAAAGGGGCTCGGAGTGCAGATTGGAGACGCCGTCTCCTGGGTGGATTAGGATGCTTTCCAACTGCATTGCGGCTTTCATTCGTTCTCTTACTGGACGCTTCTAAGTCTGACACACCAAAAGTTATGCGCGGAAAGATCGACTATCGGGCTTGGTATAGACAGCGAGGCGAGCTTTGGAAGTTAATTGTTAATAAAAGTTGGAGTCTCAACTTGATTGGACCGTGCGAATGGCCCAGAAAATGAAATAAACTTGTTTTTGCAAGTTGCCTCTATAGCTCTCAATTAAGTGCCTCTTCATGGCAGCGGTCATGCATGCATGCATAGATCTGATGTAAGCAAGCTTGCGAACGGCCCCGGAAAGCAAAAAAAATGAGAACTTCACGATTGACGCACACCGGCCAGCCGATCGGGCAGTCGCGCCGACCCCCCCCCCGGGCCCGCGGAAAAAGCCGCAGAACCCCCCCTCCCCCAGGAAAAAAGCCCGGGGATGTAGCCTGTCACTTTCCGGGGCCACTGACGCACGCATGCATGACAACGCGGGTTCATGCATGCTTTTCTGGACCATTTGGGGCGGGATCTTTCCGGGGCCTTTTTTTGGCGAAAGACACCTGACGCACACACATTTGGCGCACATACAGCTTTTCGGGGCTGGGTTTTTGCCGAAAGACAGCGTGCACGTGGGCTGGGGTATTTCTGTTTTCTCCGAAAGACAGCGTGCACGTGGGCTAGGGTATTTCTTTTTTCTAAGTGCCCCCCGCTTCGCTTTCCGGGGCTACCTGACATATGCATATTTGGCGCACATTCAACCTTTCGGGCCCAGGTTTTTGCCGAAAAACAGCGTGCATGCATGTATGTACGTGGGCTGGGGTATTTCTGTTTTCTAAGTGCCCCCCGCTTCACTTTCTGGGGCCACCCGGCCCCGAAAGGCTGAATGTGCGCCAAATGTACGTGTGTCAGGTGGTCTATGCATGCACGGTGTCTTTCACCAAAAAAAGGCCCCGGAAAGATCCCGCCCCAAATGGTCTAGAAAAGCGTGCATAAACCCGCGTCGTCATGCATGCGTGCGTCAGTGGCCCTGGAAAGCGACAGGCTGCATCCCCAAGCTTTTTTCCTGGGGGAGGGGGGGTTCTACGGCTTTTCCCAAGGGGGGGGNNGGGGGGGGGGGTTGGCGCGACTGCCTGATCGGCTGGCCGGCATGCGTCAATCGTGAAGTTCTCATTTTTCTTGCTTTCCGGGGCCGTTCGCAAGCTTGCTTGCATCAGATTTTTGCTGAAAGACAGCGTGCGTGCATGCACGTGGGTTGGGGTATTTCTATTTTTTAAGTGCCCCCCGCTTCGCTTTCCAGGGCTATATTTGCTTTTTCTGCGTGTATCAAATCTCTTTGCATATATAATGATATAGCTGCGCGACTTTCCGGGGCCACGCTAGTTGATCGATAGCTTGGAATCTGCAAGCGCGTCTCTACATGCATATAGATTCATGCCATCAGATGAATGTTCTACAGCTGACAGGCGATCAAATTACATCTCGATGATCGATGGTTTTCACATAGTTGTTGGGAGAGAAACGACCATCAGACAGGGACAAATCTTACGCTACGTGGTTCGTCGTTTTCAGCAGAAATGATCCTGTAAAGTTCTACCCATGCAGCGAAACTTTACTGACACTCTGCGAGACAAAGCTTGAGATATATACTTGAAGACGGACTACTAACCGGACGTGAAAGATCAGTTAAAGATGAGAGTCTTCTATGCGCTGCTTCTTGTATCCTGGACATTCGAACTTTGCTGCGCGCGTCATCTTAATGTACACAACTTTGATGCGTCAGGCAGTATGAGCTCCTCTATTAAACAGAGGATGGTGGCTCTCATACAAGAAATCCTCCAGCATCTCCCCCCTCACCAGAAGAACGAGTTTCGTCAATTTGGCACTAACTTGGACACCAGAGTATATGGCCAGAGAGACTCTGAGACACTTTTTATTAACTATTTGGCCAACAACCTGGGATTCACAATTAAGGGCTTGGTCGAGTATTCTTAAGACAGCTGAGACCGTCATGGCATTGGTAGAAAGAGGGCTCATAGACTCCCTCTCTGTATTTGTTTACACCGATAGAGCAGACAACAACAGCGATGGTGCCTTACATAGACCCAATGGGGTTAGAACGGTATTCTAGAGGGTTCTATTAGAACCCTCTAGAATCTTTTGAAACCAAAAGTAAAGAAGTTGGTAATTAACGGAATCATTTATGGCTCCAACATGTCGCAGGAGGCAAAGAATGCCTTCTACAAACTTTTTTCAAGTGTCAAAGCAGTCTGGGGGGGTAGTCTTTGAAGTTGATGACAGCAATATTAATACACTCAAGAAGGCACAGGAGGTCGCCAAAACGTTTGCGCTGCAGATTCAGCTTTTAAAAGGTGTGGAAGATACGAATTACATCCATCGCAATTTAGCCCTGGCTGCCGCCCTTGTTTTGTTTTTGGTTCTCTTTCTTTTCGTCGTCCCAGACCGAAAGAGCATGATTGCTGTAGGCTGCTTCTTCTCCGAGAAGGCCAGGAAGCAGCAGTAGGAGGCAAGCCAGAGGGCGGAAGGGGAGTGAGTGTCAGAGGAAGACTTAGTTTGGAATCTTCTCATCGAATTGAGACAGGGAGAACATAAGGGGAGCGGGGGGGGGAAGGGTTGGTCTGTCTAGTACTTGGCCCTTCACATAATTCAAGGGTGCAGCATCATGAGCAATGAAGTGCTTCGAAGGCTAAACAAGAGCAATAAGTGTGCATTTTTGGGGCAGCAGGAAAAAGACCAATCTCTCTATGCCCGCCTGTCTCTCTAGTGACAAGCTGCTGCAAAAGGAAGATAGTCGTGTTTCTCTTGTCATCTGGTATCTGACCGTCTTGAAAAGTGTGTGTGTGTGTGTCACAGTGTGTGTGTGTGTGTGTGTGTGTGTGTGTGTGTGTGTGTATGTGTATGTGTGTGTGTATGTATGTCTGTCTGTGTGTGATACACACACTGTGTGTGTGTGTGTATGTGTGTATGTGCCTGTCTGTCTCTTTGTCTGTCTGTCGGCTTTGTCGGTAACGAAAAACAGGCAGAAGAAAAAACATGTAGTCTGTCTGTGAATGAAAAAGAGACAAAGCAAAAGTTTATCAGTCGACCCTGGGATTGCTCTGGTTTGCTTGATGGCTGGCATTGGCTGTTAATTTAGCTACTATGGCTAGTTGTCCCTGATTGATATGCTGTGCTCTGTGTCTCTTGCTTGCATGCTCTTGCTCCGAGTTAGAGACGGTCTCTCTCTCTTATAGACTCATAAGAGCACGATGTATAAAACAATCTAGTCCAGTCAAGTATTATCCACTAAAAATGAATTAATAGAGAATATGTGAATAAATTGCTTAACAGTTTTTAGATCTGGGGTTCGAATTCTAGTTAAATATAAGTTGATGTCATTATGGCTTCAATACCTATCATATTACTAGTACTAGCTATCAATGTCATCAATGGCCCATCATAGATAAAGAGAGAGATCAATATTTGCTAGTAACATTCTTATACCTAGCCTGATATTTGCTTAAATATGGTTTAACCCATGCAGTTTAATCTAATCTTACCGAATGTCCCCAATACTAGAAATGAACAGTACAATGAAGATACAAATGATTTAATTGTGTAGTTTGGAGACAAACTAGAACTAGATATATGTCTTTTTTTTTTAAACAGATAATAATCTAGACTGGTTTTAAACAATTCTTTTTAGAACACAGCGTGCATGCATGTATGTACGTGGGCTGGGGTATTTCTGTTTTCTAAGTGCCCCCCGCTTCGCTTTCCGGGGCTACGCACGCACAT
>JAHBMJ010000124.1:83743-136563 GCA_018398765.1 Chromera velia | reverse complement strand
CCCCTCTCTCTCATTGTGTTTTCCCCCTCCTGCAGCCCTCATTGGTAGACCAGGCTTGCGAAGCGCTTCCCCTGTAGGAACATTTCGATCAGCAATTCATTTAATGAGTCAACATTCATACCACAATGATGCTGAACAACCTGAAAAAATTAATTTAACTGTTAAATCCAGAGGACGGGCGTCGAACAAAATGTTTTTAGCGTTGATCCCTAGCATTGTGTTTTGTTCCTTTTACAATTATATATTTTTATCTGAAGTAAGTTAATTATATAGATTAATTTTCAAAACTGAATTTCTAGCTTAATTTATGTTTGTATTAAATTTATGATCGACTGAATTTAGGATGTATACGCCGGGTCGATGCACACGCGATCACACCTAGGATCACACGCGGACTGCTTTAAGTAGCTTTTAGTAGCTTTATAAGACTACTCGAGGTAGACGTGTCATCTAAAAACGTGATAAAGCGTGCCTAAAGGCGCCCATATACACCCACATACAACTGGTCACAACTAGTTGTCCTAACTTCTCATTCAGGCGCCCGTTAACAGCCTTTTTAAATATATAGCGTCTTAGGATATTTCGTCACTTAAAGAAGGCCAGGAAAGACGAAGAAAGCCTGGCAAGCATCATTGTCATCATATATGATGCAAAGAAAGCGATATGCATACATGATGTGCAAAGAAAAGAAAGAAAGGTAACTGTGCAAACCAGACTGTACAATGTAGTACAATGATTGCACAGGCAAGCCCAGATCAGGAGATACTCAAAGGATTCCAAGCCCCTGCAAGAGAAGGAGTGAAAAGGCACAACAGTCCGGAGTCTCAGAACGCACGTATAAAGGCGTAGAGACGCAATGGTTCCAGGGGCGTCGTCTGCAACAGGGCTTCAGCTATTCTCATCTGTTCTGTGTAGTCTTCTTGACAGAGACATAGACAGGCAGACAGACAGACAGACAGACAATATGGTTTCTTTCCTCCTTTTCTTCATGAACAAAACAGACAGACAGACAGACAGACAGACAGACAGACTATATGTTTCTTCTTCTCCCTTCTTTTTTTCATGTACATAACAGACAAAAAGAAAGAAAGACAAACGGACAGACGGACAGACAAACAAACAGACAGAAACAAGACAGAGCAAAAAAATAAAAAGAAAAGGAAAGACAGGAAGAAAAGAAAGAAACGAAGTAAGGAATTTAAGTAAGGCGGTCTGTCTGTCCTTTCTGTTTCTGTCCAATTTCTGTCGGTCGGTCAAGAGTCAGTCGGTCACTCGAGTCAATCGAGTTCGTACTGAGCTCCGGCCAACATCAACGTTGTATCGATGCTTAGTTCTACTCAGCAGTGTTTCCTGCGTCAAGTGCCGAAAGGAGGGCAAGAACCCTCAAGCGGGACCGTTTCGCAGCTGCCTCCACAGTACCACCCGAGGCATTCACATCAGCTGATGAGCCTCCTGCCGACCCACCCTCTAAGCCGGTGTTTGCGCCCGACGAATCGTCTGCTCTGTGCGGCCCGTTTCCCTCTCCTGCTGCATCATCTGATCCCGAGCTTGTGTCCGCCTCCCCATCCTGAACCATGCGGGGGTCCACCAAAGCCCACGCGAGATCGTCTGACCTGAGTCTGTCGAAGTCAAACAGCTGCTGGTGGTAAGTATTGGAGAAGGGCCGCCAGGCGTCTGAGGCAGAGACTCTTTCGATGTCTTCCACTGAGGGCGGAGGAAGGCCCCGCCTCGCTCTGTGCTCTGTTGCCAGATCCAAGCAAGCAGAGTGGACTGTAATCAGCCCGTCGTCGCTGTCGTCCGCGTCCCCCGTGGCCACAAAGAGCGTCCTCGAGGCTGCCATTGACGCCTGCAACTGGTGAAACGCCTCTGGGTCGAAGCCCGGCATTGCAGCCAGCTCGGGGGGTATCTCGGTTGGGGGGGGTGCGGGTATGTCTTCTGGGTTATTCGGCTTGAGGTCCCCGTCTTGTACGGTTCCTGGGACTGGAGGACGTGTGGGGTCTGGGGAGAGTGCAACCGCCTCACAGAGCCAGGCGTGTTCCAGGAGGAAGGGGACCGGGGGGGGCGCCTCAGGTTCCTCGTCCTGTGGATCACCCCTGTAGATTCTCATCACCCCCTCAGGACCCCCATCAATAGAGACGTAACAGGTGTGCTGGACAGGGAGCCCGCAGATTTGGCAGAAGGTTCCGAACACACCCATGGAGATTGAGGATCTTGAAATGCTTCTTCTGACAGAATGAAAAGCACCGGGAGATCGAGAGAGGAATGGATTGCGAGCGCCAAAAGAAACCAACAAACCGCGCAGTTGAATTCCTTTGATCATTTACTTTTGCACAATGAAGCGAAACTCGAGATGCAGCGTTACTAATATGTCGCGGCTGAAGTTGGAGAGCACACTGACGGCTTCCTCTTTTCTCGGTTGTTCTGTACGTGCCGTGAAACCCTCGTCGATTCCATCCAAAAAGGAAGGAAGGAAGGAACGAGCCCTGGTCCCGACTCAAGCCGGCCGTCTCCGTGAGAGCCGTCTCCTTCAAATATTTTTGTGCGGGGACAGTGCCCGCGGGGCATGCCGAGGCCCACTTCGTAGAAGTGCTCCACGATCCGAATAGCCTAGCCGATTCTCGTCCTCCTCATACGCGATACGTGTAGCTAATTAAATTCTATATGACCCTTAATTAATTCCTTTAATTCTGCATGCCCTTTCCTTTCCTTTGCAGAATCAAGACATGCAGTTTTCGAGTCAGGAAACTGCCACATCAAGTTTTACGTTGACGGTATCAGAAGTTTCCAGTATATTCAAAGTTTCATTCCGCTTTTTCCCTACCATCCTCTCACGCAACGTTCCACTAAAACAACACGAAGATCGAGTAAAGACACAGCCGTATACACGTATTTCCTGAATAAATAAGTAATCGGATAGGAGGAGTGATGCGAGGAGCCCCTCCCCCCCGGTTGGGGGTAATCAGAATTTTTCTTCTCGTTGTAGTTCTTTTTGTTTGTGCGATGAGCCAGCAGGTACAGCTCGGGTACGACGGAGACTTCAAATGGTCGGCATGCAGAAGAACAGGAGACAAACAATTAAGATTGACTGACCTTGTTCTGTTTATCTATCTTTTCGGCCAAAATTGATCTTCTGCCCTCTGACCCTGTTTTCTCTCTCCTTTTCTTTCAGGGGTTTTTGGATGTTCCCGATCTACGCATACATGGCCAAGCTGGCTTGGGAGAGACACTACACAGATCTTCTGCCCGTGTCGATGGCTCAGAAGAACAACTTCACTGTTGCTCTGGACTTCAAAGACGATCTCAGGGAACAGTCCAGGGCTGTGCAGTGGGCAGTCGGTCAGTCAGAACATGTACAATGCACGCGAGGTACTTGCAGAGTGATATGGGAATATTTACTGGCCGTGCGAGAAGGTGTAGCGCTGCCACAGCCTATCCGGACAGTCCGTTTCTAAATGCAAAAATCGGATGATAGCAGCATTGAACTGACCTTATAGTGGGGTGCTTTGCGGACGAATGATCCGTCAGGAGCAAGTACTGATTAGTCAAAGCGGAGAGGGGGGCAGGCGCGGAGGGAGGGAGGGAGGAAGGGAAGCAGGAAGGGAGGGAAGCACGGAGGAGGGGAAGCACGGAGGGAGTGAAGGAGGGAGGAAGGGAAGCAGGGAGTGAGGAAGGGAGGGAGGGAGGGAGGGAAGCAGGGAGTGAGGAAGGGAGGAAAGGAGGAAGGGAGGGAGGGAGGAAGGGAAGCAGGAAGGGAGGGAAGCACGGAGGAGGGGAAGCACGGAGGAAGTGAAGCAGGGAGGAAGGGAAGCAGCGAGTGAGGAAGCAAGGAGGGAGGGAGGGAGGGAGGGAGGGAAGCAGGGAGTGAGGAAGGGAGGGAGGGAAGGAAGGAAGCAGGGAGGGAGGGAGGGGGCACACGTTGCCTTGTTGTGAACGGATATTGTGAAAGTCTTTGGGGATAGGAAATCCTGAGGCAGCAGAATTGGCACACAAAGAATGCAAAGGCCTTCTTGTGTTGTGCACACGATCAGAACGAACGCGAAAGCAAATTCACTCCTTCAGTGTTTTTCAGAATGAGGAAAGAAAACCATATCACGTCTTCTAGAGGCGTGCTCAAAGACCGTGTCAATTTATGAACAAATGACTGTATCCCTCTATGCAGAGCACATGAATCCCTCGAGCACCCACCGCACCCCGACGAACGCGTTGATTTGCTGTCACTGGTCCTTCATCAGTCGAGCGGTTGCCTCTCTGGGTACAGCCTTCGAGGCGATGCAGATCTCCGACCTCTCGGGGGACCCTGAGCTGTCCAAGAAGGAGTACTACTCTTTCTTCCTCAGGTAGGCAGGCAGGTAGACAGGCAGAAAGGCTCTTTCTTGTTTCCACAAACAGATTTGCCTTCGTCGGTTATTCAAATAGGGAACAGTGGGAGACAGGCAGAGGGAGAAGGAGGGGGCCTCTGAAGGGGGGGAGGCGGCGGGTAGCTAGCTCATGCTTCCGACAGCGCATCGTGTCCATACGCTGACAGGCTCGTGGTATTACTGCGGTAAATTTCCTTCCCTGTGATGACCTCCCTGCCGAAATTCCTCTTTGGATGTGACTTTTTTTTTTCTCTGGGTGTGTTTGGAGGCAGCAGTCTTCCTCCGCGAGCAGAGGAGAAGGAGACGGAGAAGGATGGGGGGGGGCAGCGGAAAAACGGGGAGGGGGGGAGATGGAAGAGAAGAAATAACAAATAGATTGGAAGCGGGGGGAAAAGTACTTCGAGTGGCGGGAAGAGAGGAGGGGACGCGATAGGGGAGCAGGATGGAGAGGACAACCCCCTGCCCCCCCCCCCCCCCCCCCCCCCCCCCCCCTCCTCTCTCTCTCTCTCTCTCTCTCTCTGTGTGTGTGTGTGTGTGTACGCGCGCGCAGCTTTCTGTCTCTGTGGGGTGTCAGTGTCTGTGTGACTCCATGTATGTACACCTGTGTGTGGCTGGACGGGTAGGTGCATGTGTGTGAGAGCGTATGTGAGAGCGTGTGTGTGTGTATGTGCGCTGTGGGTGTTTTCGCATGTATGTGTGTGTACGAGCATGAATATAAACGCCGGTATGTGTGCATATGAGCATGCATGTATGAGTATATCCGCATGTATCTCCCTCCCTCCCTCCCTCCCTGCAGGAACATGCCGGGATCCGGGGGCTGCTCCCTGGACATCAACCTGATCAGTCTGTATGGCATCAAGAGACTGACCATGTATTATTTGGACAATACATTGGGGCAGGAACTCGCACGTTCGCTCTCCGACTGCATTACCAACAACGGACTCAAGGTCGAGGTAGGTCAGTCACTCGTGTTTTTTCCTTCTCGCATTGATTGCAGTCGTGTTTTTTCCTTCTCGCATTGATTGCAGTCGTGTTCTTTCCTTCTCGCATTGATTGCAGTCGTGTTTTTTCCTTCTCGCATTGATTGCAGACGACATCATGAATTTCATTCTCAGTGCGACGGCATGCATATTCAGGATCGAAATGGGGGTGTGCAGACTTCTCTCTTTTGAGGCATATGGACTCCGCTTGATTGTTCCGTCTTAGCCAGCGCATGCAAGAGCAACCGGACGACAGGTCGGGGCTCCCGGAGAGATCTGGTGCCCCGGGAGGAAGGCTGCGTAGTCGAGGTGCACACAGGCAGGGAATGTTTTATTGCTCCTCCAGACACGTGAAGTGGTCTGTGTTGTCTCTGTTGCATGCCTCTCTCTAGTTTTCAACTTTGACTCTGTGTGTGTGTGTGTGTGTGTGTGTGTGTGCAGCTGTTCCGTGCTCCCCTCCCAGAGCTGCCTGCTGTGGGAGACCCGAACTACAACAGTGTGCTGAGCATCTGGTCTGTCTCTCCCCCTTTCTTTTTGGTGTGCTCTCTTCCTTGCCTTCTTTCCTTTCCTTGGTTTCATTCTTTCTTCATCCATCCGTTGTCTTCTGCTCATTCTCCCTGCTGAAGTTCCTCCTCCCTTCCGTCTTCCTCCTTCATTTTCATCATCACTTTTTTTCATTCGCCCTCTTCTCCCCTTCTCTTTCTCTTTCTACCGAACGAACGAGCAGGCGCACCCGAATCGAGCAGAACAACAATCAGAGGGCGGATAAGTACATCTACGCATACCTTGATGTCAGTCAGTCAATCAGCCAGGCGGTTGGCTTCCATTCCACAAAAACAGGTACCGTGCAGAGCCGATAATGCGGTTCAGTCCCCCCCTCTCAGTCACCGCTACTCCTGGCCTTCCAAACACAAGTTAAAGTATTTGTCTGACAACATCAGTCGTACGATTTGAGACCCCATCCCTCCAGCCTCCCTCCCTGCTTGACCCCTGGCTTGTTTGTTTGGTTGCTTGCAGACTTCGTACAGAGCGTTCATGGATCTGATGATTGAGAGGGGCCTCGTAGGAGATGCGTACTTCTACAGATTCCTCTCTTCGCAGATGATTCAGGATACAGATCCGTCAGTCACTCTCTCTCTCTGTGTGTGTGTATGTGTGTGTGTGTGTGTGTGTGTGTTTAAACCCATGCGTGTGTGTGTATGGCCTTGAAGTAGACGCTTTTTCTTCCCTGCGGATGATTCAACTGTTGACAACGTGTATTGCTGAGTTGATTCCCTCAGACTCTCCTTTCAGAGCTTTCAAGTCAAATGAAAGAAAGAGCGTCTGTCCACGAATGAAGTGTTCACCCATAAGATGTCAGGTCAATGTACTCAGATTATTTCTCAGTCTAATTGCTTAACTGAAATCCTCCCCTTTCTCACTCCCTCCCTTCCTGCAGCACTCTATGGTCAGACGCCGTTGCAGGACAGTTCGCAGGGTCCCTGGTGACTGACATCACCTATCAGGGAGACGGGTACCAGAGGTTTGTCTGACTGTCAGGTTTCTTTCCTTCCTTCCTTTCACTTTCATCGACAGGCGGCCCTTTCTTCCTTCATTCATGCTTCTGCTTTCCTTCCTGCCAGTGGATACCCTTCTCATTCAGTCGACTCAGTGAACGGGTCTCTCTCTTTGCGGAGCAGCAAACAGTAGCTAAAAGGCACGCATGGATTCATGGTAGATGGATGGGAGGATTCAAGAGCAAGTACGCAAATGAATGAATGCGTGTGATTGCGGGTGAAACTGTGGCGTGTGCCTACGCATGTAAGTGAGTTCATGTTTGTGTGCGCAAACAAACCCCTGCAGGCTTCTGACGTTCTGGTCTACCCTCTCGGCTGCGGACTTCCCGGAGCCCTTCAACTGTTGGCTCTACGGTCAGTCAGTGGGTCAGTCAGCTAGTCAATCGAATTAATTGCTTATGTCTCTGTCTCTGTCGTTGTCGCTGTCTCTGTCTCTGTCTCTGTCTCTGTCGCTGTCGCTGTCGCTGTCGCTGTCGCTGTCGCTGTCGCTGTCCCTGTCGCTGTCGCTGTCGCTGCCGCTGTCGCTGTCGCTGTCGCTGTCGCTGTCGCTGTCGCTCTCTCTCTTTCTCTCTCTCTCTGTCTCTGTCTGTCTGTCTGCCTGTCTGTCTGTCTCTCTCTCTCTCTCTCTCTCTCTCCCTCTCCCTTTCTCTCTGTGCCCATCCCCCCCTGTGACACTATGCGTGTATACATGTGCAGGCGGATGCGTGAGAGAAGCAACAACATGCGACACATCAGGCACTTACCCCGACGCCGCAACCTGCGAGGGCGCCTGGGGGACCTTCCAGCCCGCCTCCTGTGCCACAGGCTGCGAGTTCACATCCGAGATCTGCGACGCCGGACTAACAGACCCGACCTCCTGTGCAGCTGCCGGTGGGGACTTCCACCAATTTGGTGTCGCCGGGTACGCACAGTTCTTCGGGAAGATCACCAACCCCTCTCAACTGTTCAATGCCGGAGTCGACCCCGACCCCTACAGCGGACAGTCTGCAAGAGCCTTCGACGCCGCGATGACCGTCCTGGCAGCCACCAACGAGCTTCTGTCAGAGGGGAGGGCGATGGCTGATATCCGAGGAACGGTACTGTTCAACCGCATCGCCAACAACAGTTTCTCATTCACCGGTCAGTGAAGAGAGGTGGAGAATGACTTGAGAGGGAAAAGCCTCCTTCCGACGATCTGTCTGTCTCCTGTCCGAATGATTCTTTGCCTATTCCGACTGGTGTCCAGTTTGCCTTCTACCAGCTTTTGGCAATTGTTGGGCGATCATCTAGTAAACCCTTGAGCAAACAAAATTGATGTGTTAGACACAGGGTGACCGGTGTTCCTCCTTTCCTTTTTTCTCTCTTCTCTTTTGCAGGTGTGAGTGGACCTGTGAGTTATTCCGAAACCACAGGGGACAGAAACGAACCCGCAAGGCTCTCCGCTTACAACATTCGGAGAGGAGTTCCGGGAAATCGGGTCATCGGTAAGTCTGTCAGTCAGACTGTACGTTGAATGATGAACCATCATCTGCATTTTCTGTCTCTTGCTTTCCCGTTTTTCTCTCTTCTCCCGCTGCCTGTTTTCCTGCTCTTTTTAATTTCGCTTTACTTCTGTCAAGCGTTCGAATCCCTTTCGGGATCCTGTTTGTGTGTACATAAAGACATGTATTTGATCCACATGCATGGATTAATTTGTCGACGCACGCAGCTGGAGACATCTCTCCTCTGGGCGTTCCTCTTTTCAACCTGACCGCGTGGACCTTCTACGACGGCTCCTCCACTCCCCCCGCCTCTGCCCCTCCCGAGTGTGGTGCCGGGTTCTACGCAGACGTGGAGTGGACGTGCCAGCCTTGCCCTGCAGGGACATACCAAGATGAGACTGGTGAGTCGAGAGCATACATACAAAAGAGACTCTCAGGTGGTGTCACGGAATGAAATCACAAGGCAAGTTACCGAGTCTGAACCTGCCCGCACTTCCCTCTCTCTTTTTCTTCATCCCCGTTTTTCTCTCCACAGCGCTCTGCTGCCGTCCTGTGGGTCTCTTTTTCTTTTTTTGTCGAAGCAGTTTTCGCTTTGCTGTCTTTCTTCGTCATGGTCTCCCTACGTCTGAACTCTCGTTTCTCTCTCCCCTCCCTCTGTCTGTCTGTCTGTCTGTATCTGCAGGTGAGGAACTCCTCGAGAGCTGCAAGGAGTGCCCTGTGGGGACCTACTCAGATACAGCAGGCTCTACAAGGTCTGTTTTTCAGTCTGAGACTCAAAGGAACTGTTCTTCCTAATTCTTGTCTTGGAGCCTGACGCTTTACACAAGTAATTTTGGTTCTTTTCTAATGCGCAACCATGCGAATAAAATGTGCGGAACTCCCAGGTATTCATTCTATCCGTGTGAGAGAGGATCTTGCTGCGTTCATGAGGGGGAATGCATGTGAATGTTCGTGGGAGCGTTATCGAAGAGATCACAAAGGAGACAGTCCATTTGAAATATGCGGGGCAAGAAAAACTCATTCACGAGTTTCTTTCCTCGGCTTTGCAAGAGTGTATTCGAATTCTTTGACTGTTTGCTGCGGCTGCTTCAGTCTGTCTGTTTGTCTGTCTGTCTGTCTGATTGTTTGAATTGTTCTCATCCGACTGCAGCTGCACAGCTTGTGGTGTCGGGTTTTCTGCCGGCGTCGGCAGCACCAAGTCAGTCGGTTGGTGCATCGGGGGGTGGGCAAGCCACGGAGAAAAATTGTCTTACAAGAGACATAGGCAGCACAATAGAGGGAGGGTTCTACTGCGCATTCCATGCGTGTGGGAGGGGGTACAGAGGGATCGAATGAGTGGAGCAAGCGTTTGCGTTTGCCATTCTGTTGATCGTGTTTCTCTTTGTTGTTCTCTATGAGCTGTTGCAGGTGCGACGAGTGTACACCTGGAACCTTCGCAGGGTCCGAGCAGAGTTCAATGTCAGTCAACGCGCGAAACATACATAATGGGTGCAGCTGCTTTGAAGTAGAAGAAATGCGCGTGCCCATTCCTTCTTTCAAAAATTGTAGAGCAGATGAGGCTGCAGTCAGAAAAGAAAAACAGCCATCAGACTATGAGACGGAAAATTTGAGAAGACGGTCCGACGCGATAGAGAAAGTTCCGCCTAGATGCTCGTCGAAGGAAACGGGACGGAAGAGACGAGATGCATTCTTGGCATGTGCCTACTTTCTTTCTGCGATGTTTCTCTGACATCCCTGCTGAATAGTAAGCGCATTGATCTATGAGAGTGTACGTCTTCATATGACTCTTTCTCTTTCTCTCTCTGTGCGTGTGTGCGTGTGTGTGTGTGTGTGTGTGTGTGTGTGTGTGCAGGTGTCAGGAGTGCCCTGAGGGAACGTTTGCTTCCGAGTCCCAGAGCTCGATGTCAGTGAGGTTCTTTCTTTCTTTCACAGCACGTTTGGCGGATTTTCTTTTCTTTTCTTTAGTTTCATTCTCTCTTTGGATGCCCTAGATGGTTGCCCAGGGTTTCTAGTCTACTGTTCCTAATTTTGACCGTTTTTCTCGGTGCAACCTGCTATTCTAGCGGAGTTGTTTCGATCTGTCGCCGCACGGCTACGAATGAGACAATTTATCCTCCACTCAGTGAGCTTACAGCGATGAAGGCACAGTCGTCCCGCCGCACCGCACCGTGCTTTCTTTCTTTCTTTCTTTCTTTCTTTCTCTCTCTCTCTCTCTCTCTCTCTCCCGCCCCCTTGCAGCTGTGCCTCCTGCCCCCCAGGAACACACGCTCCAGAGACGGGAAGCAGCTCCTGCACTGTGTGTCCGGCAGGCACTGCGCAGTCTTCAACGGGAAGCGCTTCTTGCGTCGCCTGTGTGAGTCCCCTTCTGCGTGGGGGGAAAGGGGAGCGCCTTCGTTGTTTTCGTTGTATCACCAAGATGTAGACAGAGGCTGAGACGGACTCAGCAAGATGAGACAGTGACCAACTAGCGAGACGAGAAACAGAAGTTTGATGTTTTTCGCATGTATGTTTGACTGGGCGTCTTAATTCAGTTGTTTGTCTCACGGGAATGCACTCTACAAGGTACTTAGGAATGCCAGTGGTTTCTCTCTCGGTGTATGTACTTCGTCATGCACTCATGTTTGAATTCGCGTATTCTTCTTATCATCTGTTTATCCTGCAGTCTGCCGGGTACTTCAGTAACACCACGGGTCTCTCCGAGTGCCTCCGATGTTCCGTGGGGTCCTACCAGGAAGAGTACGGGCAGACCGGGTGCTTGGTCAGTCGAGAGATCGTCCGAGTTCGTGTGCATGCTGGTGGATGGTGACAAGCACGATATCTGCAACGCGCGCGCGTGCGTGTGCGTGTGTGTGAGTGCGTGTGTGTGAGAGAGAGAGAAAAAGAGCTCCTTCGTGGCTTTGATCCTCGCTCTGAATCGTTTCTCTTTACGTCTATGTGCGTGCAGGAGTGCGGAACGAACTTCACGACTTCGGTCGAAGCATCTGCAAACGCCACGCGCGATTGCATCTGTCAGTTTTCAGTTCAACAGACAGACACACCCACTTCTCTAAAGCCCAAGCCCGCCAGCCTGATCATCATAACGGAACTTGACCGTGAACTTGGTTATGTTATCTTTCTGCGGAGACGGGTTTCGTTCTCATCCCTTCTATTTCTGACTGACCAAATTGCAATGCCATTGCCCTCCTCTGTCATGTCCCTCATTTTGGGATCAATGCGAATCCGTCGCACGTTTATGCTTCTCAAAAGATACGACCTGTATTGAGAAAGTCCTTACTCGCCCTCATATCTGTCGTGTTTGACTCCTCATCTACCTGACCTAACTCACGCCGTGTGACCCCGTGGGTCGGTCTCTCTGTCTGTATTTCGACGGAAGAAACGGAGTCTCCGAAAAACAGAACGATCACGATGTATGTATGCACCATGTGTCCATATCTCATGCATGTATGCGAACCTTATGAGGCTGCATGCAGGCGAGAGAGACTACTACTTCATCCCGAAGGACGGCATTTGCGTGATGTGCGGAGAGGGATGCGTGAACCCCAGCGGGCAGAAGGACTCTCCTCCTCTGGTTGCTGCAGGGTCAGTCTGTGTGGGGAGGGGTGGGGTGGGTTGGGTGGGCGAGGGCGGGTTGCTCGATTAGAAACCTCTGATCAGTAGCTGCTGAGAGACTCTACGTTCCAGTATGCAAGCATGCATTATGAAGAGAGAGGAGAGGTGGTATTCCTGTTCTCTTATCGCAAGAACCGGTGGAGATATTATCTTCTTTACTCTCTGTCGTCTCTTTTTCCACCCTTTCAACCTGAACAACCACTGTGTGACTGCTTTTCTCCTTGCAGATACTACGCGGCACCCGTCGATTCCGAGACCTACGCAGAACGCTTTGAAGCTCTGTCTGTGTATGAATGCGTTTCTGCAACAGCATGTCCGGGAGAACGGAAAAGCGGGGAGTGTGCGGAGGACTTTGAAGGGTAAGAGAGACAGAGTGCATCGATCTGATGCTCGGGTGCATTTGTCTGGTTGGATTTGCTTTGTGTTCTGGATTCTCTCTGAGTCTGTTCTGCATTTGTTTCTCTCTCATCCCCTTCTTCTTTTCTTTCTTTCTTTCTTTCTTTCTTTCTGTTTTGCTTCTGTCCTCTTGGAATCTTGTGATGCGGAATTACTCCGTGGGCACGGAGCACATGCTCACTGCGTAAACATTTGTGCGGCACACTCCTCTCACATACTGCAGACACTTCTGCGACCGTTGCACTGGGGAAAGATATTGGTCTGGGACGATGGGTAAATGCATGGACTGCGGAGGCAGGACGTGGACTGTGATCATCTTCGCTGTCCTTGCCTTCCTGACTTTGGCCATCGGTCGGTCGTCTGTGCTTCTTGAGTTTTTTTGGGTGACTCTCAATTCGTCTCATGCGTGCATCCACGCAACCTCACGCAACTGTGTCTTGCGTTGCATCGTTACAGCCATCAATGTGTGTTGCCATCGAATCTATCTCGGCTGTTCAAGGTCAATCGCCAAATTCACACCTCTGATGGTGGCATGCCAAGAGAGAGAGCCACACAAATTTGTTCGCACCTGCTTGATACCTCCCCCCCCCCTCCCTCCCTGCAGCTCCCCTGATTGCCTACTGGAAGTTGAACGGCCCTCCTCGGCGTCGTGCGGCTTCCTACGCTTCCTTCCTCTCGGTGTGCGGAATGGTCCTCACGTTCCTCCAGTCGGCAGCGCTGTTCACTCCGTACTTTGCAACGACAGGCAGCAAGGATGCCGAGGAGACGGCAGAGTCTGAAAACACATCAGGCTCAGTCACAGAGACGGAAACCATCGCCAGCTCTGCAGAGGGACAGTCACTGATGAGGAGGACCCTCAACGAACTCTCAGTTCTGCTCTTCAGTCAGTCTTTTGGCATGCCTGCCGGTTTTCTAGTGTTGTTTTGCGCTTTCACTCGATGCGCTTTACACTCTCACATTTTTTGTGCACGAGTGGATAGCCATGCCGATGTCAGTGAGCGCTGCAAACTGGGACAAACTGCCACTGCTTCGAGTCAGCTTGAGGTCGGTTTCTCATCTTCTGTTTTTTTTTTATCAACTGATCCCAGTCTTCTTCTTCCTCCCTGCCTGCCTGCAGATTTTGACTTCCTCCGTCTGGAGTGCATCGACACCGCCTGGTCTGAGGAGCCCTACATGGCGGAGTACCTCATCCGAATCCTCCTGCCCGTAATGGTCGTGTTGATCCTCGCGACATGCTACGGCATCTCCCATCTGATCGCCTCAATCGTCAGAGAGAGGAGAAGGAGAAGAGCAACAGCCACGATGGGTGCAGGCACGGTAACGAGACACACACGCCACCCCAGAGCGCACCATCAGGAAGAACACCAAGAGGCTGATGAGGGCACAGTCGTAGAAGGAGACCAAGCTGCACAGGGAGAAGGCGAAGGGGGTGAGAACCAGGTAGCCACAAGACCTAAGAAAGAATTCCAGCCGATGGACTTCAACATGGTCCTGAACACCTACGGATACCTCTTCAGTGCGTTCTTCATCTCCGTCACCCACTCCTCCCTCGAGCTGTTCATCTGCAAGGAACATCCCAACGGGAGATTCTTTCTGGTCTCGGACCCTTCATTTTTCTGCTATGAGACCACCTGGTAGGTGGGAGAGGGAGGAAAATGGAGACACGCAAGTAGAGGGCATGCAGTTCTTCTTCAAATCTTCTTTTTCCTTTTTTCTCGTTCTTCCTCGGTCTCTTTGCGACTCTCTGTGCGTCGTTCACCGAGTGCATGTGTATGTGTGCATGTATGTGTGCCCATGTGCGTGTGCGATCCTCTGCCTTATTGAGTGACTGGATGCAGGTGGACTCTCTTCCCTGTGGCCATCGTCTCCACCCTCATCTACGCAGTCGCATTGCTGGCTGTGTGCGCAGTCGTCGTGTGGCAGGCACCCCGGTCTGTCTGTCTGTCTGTCTGTCTGTCTGTCTTTTTGTTGCATGCATGGGCTGCATGGCTGTGTGCCTTTTCGGTTCGGTTGACAGGGAAAAATTGAACATTCCAGTTGCCCTTGTGCCTGTTCTCGGGAGCTCTATCTGCGCAGCCACTCAGTGCTTCGTCTTTATCTGAATGGTTTTATTGTTTTTCCTGCTGCAGTGCTCGGCAGTATTCCATGAGCAAGGAAGATATATGCCTATTGACACGATCACCATGTATCTACACAACGCTTCAAATGCATGTCTGTAAAGTATCAATAATCCCTGCCATTCGATGCGCATGCCTGCAGGTTGTATCCCACCATTCCGGACTTCAGGATCAGATACAACTTCATGGTCTCATTCAGCAGATTCAGGCCTGACAGATGGTCAGTCAGGCAATCAGGCAGGCTACTGCCAAGGAATCAGAAAAGCCTGCCACTCCCTCCAGGCGTACGTGCTGGCTCGTTGGCCATTTTCATGTCTGCTTGTTTTTCTCCCTTTTATGTTTCCTTTTCGTCCCTGACTGAAATAATATCAGCTCACTGCCATTCCACATTTGCAGTTCTAGGCCACGAGTCATTTTCTTTCTGCCCGTGGTGCTGTCGATGTCACTGCTTCTCTCTGCAGGTGGTACCAGCTTGCCACCCGTTTCCGTGGTCTCCTGCTGGTTCTGTGTCTAGTCGTCACACGACAACAGCACCTCCAGGTGGCCTTCCTCTTCATCGTCTGCCTCTTCTCCCTCATCCTCCTCTGTGTATACTGGCCCTGTCAGTCAGCCACAAACTAAGGGGGAGGGGGACACGTTACATGTATGCATGAAGACACACATATGTATCGTCATTCAGGCAGACAGAGCACATTTCTTTGAAAAAAAAAAACTGCAAGTGTGTGTTTTGAGTTTTCGTACCTGAGTGGAGAAAGATTCTGCGTGCCCCTGTTTTCTTTGCGCAAGCTCCTGCGTACTCATGGAATGTGCTGTTTCCGTTCCGACGGTCACAGACAGCTTGGTTGAATAAGTCACACATTTCAATTAGCGCGTCTGGCCTGTGTTCTATCTGTATGCTTATCTCTGCTGCTCCTCACTCCCTGAAGTTCCAACCTTCTTCTTTCATCATCTCCTGAACAAATGGAATGCAGTGCGCCGCCTCCATGCCTGATGACGTACTGGTGTTTCCTTCCATCCATCCATCCATCCATCCTTTGTGATGGAAATTTGCAGGGCCTCAAAAGATGCACAACTGGCTGGAGGTGATTCTCCTCTCTGGCCTCCTCTGCATCTGCCTCTACGCAATGACGCAGCTGCCAGTAGAGGACGTCAGTCAGTCAGTCAGTCAGTCAGTCAGTCAGTCAGTCAGTCAGTCAACCATGCAGTCAATTATCAACTAGTGAGAGCTGAGCAGATAGAAACCTAGGCTGGAATGAATCAAAAGTTACATGAGGAGCACAGGGAAAAAACGTGCACAACAAGTAAAGCCAGATACAGATGGGAAGAGTCGGGGCAGTACGAGAAAAACCTAACGAAAAGCAGGGACACAAAGAGGCCGGGGGGAGGTGAAGTGGAGGAAGCGAAGTGGAGGAAGCTCCCCACCTTTCGCTTTCCAAGCCGCCCTCTCTCCCAGAGAGAGAGAGGAGGGAGGGACAGCAGTTTGTTGAGGGTCTTGCAAGCGACAGACTATTTTTTCTGTCAAATCTCCCCCAGGTCTGAGGCTCACCTCACTGTGTTGCTTTGCTTGTTCCCTCCCTTTTGCGCAGCTGCCTGACACTGAGATGATGGTTTGGACCTTCGCGGTGCTTCTGGTCGTGATGGCTGCTTGCTGCCTGGCCTACTTCCAAGCTGTGCGTCAGTTCTTTGCCATGAGAAGACCCGGGTACGGGGAGCTGAAGGTGATCACGATCGCCAAATTGTTCAACGATTACGTCTCCCACGCGGCCTGTCTGGACGAGGCCTCTCTCGAAAGGTTCATCTGGAACCTCAATGCGATGGATAGACATATGGTAGGTCGGTCAAATTTCAGTCAGTTAGGCAGTCAGTACACACTGACTGTGTCGTGTACAGTCAGAAAGCTTCCTAGCACGTGAACATGAAGTTAGCACAACAAAGTTGAGCAGAACACATACAAACGCATGAGCAACGAGTCACTGAACAAAGCATGTGTGTGAGCATTAAAATCCAGATTTTGGGGCATGCACATCAAGCAAGCGTTCACATGTGAATATTCATTTTCGCCTGCCTGCCTGCCTGTTTCCCTACAGCTCCTGGACGCGCTTCGGTTGATCTCTGTCGAAGCTCTGAACACGGGAAGTCTGAAGAGACTCTGTTGGATCCGAAGGGAGGACTCAAGCAGTCAGTCGAGAGCTGTAGAAGTTTGTTTATTCATTTCTTTCTTTGCTCCAATCTCTGTTGACTTCTCTGAACACATTCATGCCGAGCTTGAGATCATCTGATTTGACTCAGTAGGAACACATGAAGGCAGAGAAAGAAGATATAACGCAGGGAGACAGGTGTGTGCCCGCGTGCTCTACCAACAGGGATTCATCCTTTTCGGGTTATTTTTTGCGAAATGTGCCCATTTTTCTTATATTTTTCTTGTTTCTCCAGGTTTTTTTCAAGCTTTCGTCATACTCCCATCCCCGCCCTTTCAACTCTCTCTGCAGCTCCTCTCTCTCTGGCTGCTCAAAACACCATCGGGGGCGCCATCAAACACCATCGCGACTTTGTAGCCAAGCGCGTCCTCACAGAGAGGAGAAGCAGAGGAAGATCCGGAAACGAGCCCCCACCCGAGTGGGACGAGAACCAGATGAATACTTTCAGCCCCGAGAAGGCCAAATCAATGCGGAGTTTCAGGGGAGCCTCGTCTTTGTCTCTCTCCAATTTGGAGAAGGAGGTCGAACGCGAAAGTTCCGACAGAGACTACGAGGATGAAGGAGACGGCTACTCAGATCAAGGAGAGGAAAACGGCAGAGTCTATGGCCCCAGAGGAATCAGAAGTATCTTCGGCCTCCCTCCCGGCCAGACACCTTCTCCTCCTCCTGCTCCTCCCGCTGCTGCCAGCTCTCTGAGATATCGCGTGAACAGCCGACAGGGCAGTCGAGTAGCAGAAGACACCTACACACACGGTGCAGCTGTGACCAAGTCAGCTGTGAAGGACCACGGAGCGCCGCATCAGGGCGGCAGGAATCGACACGTCGGATTTGCCCCTGGGAAGTCTTCTCAATCCGAAGGCTGGGGGGGGGCATCGGATCTCGGAGACGCCGGGAATGACGATTACTCTCCTGCCAAGTCCCTGAAGCCCCAAGCGAATAACTTCAGTGGGATCTCCTTTGGAATTGCCAATGTACGTCCTGCAGCACGACAGATGCCGAACCCCGCCCGGCCATCCAGACAGAGCATGGACGAACCAGAATGGGAACAAACAGGGTACCAGAGGGACTCCTTCTCCTCACCCCCACCCAGAGGATCTGCAGGTTCGTTTGTTGACAGGCACAATTAAAAGACAGCTAGGTAGACCGTGAGAGAACGGAAAGGTTTAAATTTCTTTTGGTTCTCTTCAGTTTGTTATTGTTGATTTTGTGCGAGGCTGCTTCGTATTTGTGTGCTGGCAATAATTGCAAATGGCAGAAACAAAGCAAAGCCGGCTCTTCTCTCTCTCTCTCTCTCTCTCGCTCACTCACTCGCNACACACACACATATTCAGGATGCATAACTGCCTGCCGCGTGTTTCCCCCCTTGCCCCCCTTGATTGTCCTTCCTGCAGCCGGTCCCTCCCGTCCCCCAGTGTATCCCCCTTCTTCTGAGGCCACAGCAGACACTGTACCCAGACACCTGAGGGTGCCTAGGCCGATCGATATGGAGGAAGGCACAGGGGGGAGGACGTACGCAATCGCACAGTCGGGCGTCGACTCTGGGTGGGAGACCCTCGGGGCCTCTACCCCTCTCAGGCCTCCTCCTCCGTCTACCCTTCCCGCGGCACCGCCACGTCCAGCTGCAGGACGTGCACGGAGTCACAGGTGGCCGTCTGCCGAGCAGGGAGGGGCAGCGGCTGTTGATCGCCCCGCAGGGATGGATGAGGGCGCGTCGGACCTCGAAGATTTTGAGAGGCAGATGGACGAGATGGAGGAGCAGGACTGACCTGATACTAGACAGGAGCGGAGAGCGTGTTTTTCAATGCATCAGATCAGATGGAGAGTCTGTAGGTAGAAAGCGAGTAAAAGAAGAAGAAAGGGGGAAATTTTTATAAATCACTCTTCTGACGTGTACGCGCAAATGCGCTGCGGCACGGGAGGGGCGAGAGTGGCCAGGGAAGAGAAGGATAGGGAAGGGAATGGGGAAAGTAAATGCGGGCGGTAGTTGAAAACGAGAAAGGATCAGCCTGAAACATTTTAAAGGTTTGTTTTTCTCTCATCGCTTTCGAGAAAAAATCAGGAAGCGAGGGGAAGAGAAAGAGAGGGAGAGAGTAGTACATAAGTTTCTAAAGACCATCGCGCGAAAGAATTGAGGCAAAAGCCTGCGTGCGAGCGTTGGTGGTTGGAAGAATACAGAAAGGATCGAAGGATCGAGAAGAAGAGGAAAGACCGTTAGATGACCATGAAGACTTTACAGAAGAAACAGTGGTCAGATCTTTCCTGACCGTCTCCTGAATTTACTCAGGAGGCTTGCAATGTGCGTGACAGCCATGCAGTATTTGATCTTTTATTACTGCCTGTTGTTTTTTGGTTGAAGTGGAATCGCAAGAGGGAGGCAGCGCTCAAATCTGAGGCAGGCCAAATCGTCTCGCTGAGGTTTTGGGCGTCTCTCTTTTCTTCCGATTCTAGAGAGAGAAGGGAATGCAGGGGGGGGGGAGGGGATTGAGGGAGGGTGTGGTTTTTTCCTTTATTTATGACTCTCAGATTTGTCTGTCTGCACGTTTGGTTTTCTCCTCGCTTGCTGGTGACTGACCTGAATGCATGCGTTTCAGTCCGCATCATGTCGGGCCTCTCGCCGCCTGCTTTTCTCTTATTGACCGAATTCAATAGAGATTTTCCCTTGGGAGCCCGTGTAAAATCACAGCTTTTCTGACAGGACCTGTACCCCCCCTCACGGATTAATTCAGACACGTGCGTGTTCATCCAGCTGTATCTTTTGATTTGGAGGACAGATGGAGAGAGGCTGCAGGCAGTGGGATCGATAGGCCTGTCTGGCTTGGAGGAATTTTTTTAAGAGGAGGGGGGGTAGGGATGCTGTGGGCATATCGAAAAAGGAGACCTTCGTTGAAGCGGAAGGGAAAGGGTGCGTGCATTGTCTTCGAAGTGGCCTGTCGTCGTTTGCGTGCGCCAATCATTCACATAATTCAATTCAAGCACCGCCTGTCATGGAGTCGGATCCAAGTTTGCTTGTGCATGAATGAGAGCATACGTGAGTAAACCAAGTGATGGATGGATCGCTGGGGGGACTAACTTTGTGAGAGAGGTCGACGGCCAGTGGGGGCTTATGCACCGTCTTTCTTTTAACGCTTCTGAATCTAACGAAAAAGCTTCGAACCGAGGGGGCGAGTCGATTGACGGCTCGAATTAAGCTCGATCGACTGACAGGGTGCGCGCAGGTTCCCTAAATGGGTTGCTTGCTGCACACGCACTCGATTCGAGAGAAGCTGCATTGACTGCCTTGCCGGGTACCTCGATTGCTTGCTGCACACGCACTCGATTCGGGATAGAGAAGCTGGATTGACTTCCTTGCCGGGTACCTCGATTGCCATGCAGTGATGTAGTGGCTGCTGCTCTTGATTGTCCTTTTCTTGCAAGCTCGTTTATCTATCTGTCTGCCTAGACTCGAATGCTTGCATGTACAATACCAAAATGTATCAGAATGCACTGGCACCGTGCAGTCAGCTACAGTCCTTGTTCTGTCTCAACAGAGAGGCTAGCAGAGAGGAGGATGGCCTAGAGGATAGCCCTAAGAATGACCCTTGTCGAGATATACCCTAGGATATACCGAACCATGACAGCTTTAATTTATTAGAAATACTATATATATGCATGTATACTTAGTGCCACTATAGTATAATTACTGAAACAATGTACGTTATTAGAAAAAACCAGATTAGCAACTTTCATTCGAGGTAAAGTTTTGAGGAAAACTCAGTTTAAAGCTAACTTAGCTAACTTAGCTAAAGTCTTTTTTTTTTTTAAATATGATACTCTAATATACATGCATTAAAGGTTAAACATAAACTGAGTCAAATTAATAAAAAGCACAATTATTTTTAACTTTAATCCACTTGAACTAACACTGTCTGCCAGTGTCTGGCACTTTAATCCCGATTTTAAAAAGTTTTCAATTCAAAATTTTAAAGCTATAGTTTTAAAATTATTTGAAAAACATGTTTTCAAAAATAAAAATAAAACAAAAATTTAAATTACTTCAACGTGGTTAGCAACTTGGCAATAATCAATTGAATGAATGAATCAAAGGTTGGCTTTCCTACTCGTGTGAAGCCGTGCTCCCAGCAGCCCACGTTCATGCAAGAAATCGTCAATCACTCAACCATAGAGGCAATGCTAACCGCGAAATCCCCTAAAATGCACGTGTAATGAGCTTGTGTGCGGTATGCGTAGGTATGCGCGTTGAATATGGGAAGAGAACAAGAAAAGAAGATCGCGCCGCATCATCGCGGTTATAAAGGAGGAGGCACAGTGATCGAGTAACAAAGATCGCCGGCGCAAATGACTCTGCATGTTTCATGAGGATCGACTTGTAATCGCGAAAGCAGCACGTTCCTTGCCTTATTCTCAGCTGCATTCGATCCTTCTGTCCCCCCTCTCTGAATGGTTTGCTTCAATTTCTTTCCAGCTACCAGGTTGCTTAGTTTATTTCTGGTTTCTACTCGATTAGATCACACTGAAAGCCACATTCAACGCGGAATACATAAAGCTTGAAGAAGGACTCCATAATCCTCAGGCCCCGGGCGAGTCAGTCGAGTCAATGACATCGTGAGAGCTGCTCAATACACTGAAGGAAAGAAATTCGCGCCGATGAAAAAGGGTCATTTGTGTAACCTGAAGATCTGCCAACTCTTGGATTTTCGTGCAGCAGCGGTCAAGAACACCAACACCACCCTGGAGTTTCAGAATCTCCGATTTCGTCCAACACCTCTGTGTCTGACCCATAGCGTTTCTTCTCGCCCCCTTTCCAGTTGCCTTCCTCATCCCTTCCTCCAATTGCCCAATGAGAGGTTGCAGGCCATTTCGGGTGCTTGAAGAAAGACACCACGCACTCTTCATCGAATGCTTCCGAATCACGTAAGAGACTCGCCAGGTGTTGATGGGAAAACACAAGCTCCCACTCTGTCTCCGTCTCCTGCATGATCAAAGCCTTCCCCTGTTCTCCAAGCGCCTGCATCAACCCAAGATCCTCTGTGGCAGCGGGTGTCAATGACTGACCAAGACCAGTAACCCACCTGAACCAACGGCACACGGCAGTCCATGTCCGAAGGGCAAGGGCAGTCCATCCACTTTCCAGACCCAGACGCAGCCGTTCTTTGACTATGTTGGCTTTCGTTGCACCGTCTACGTCTCCCCGATAGAATACAGGCCCGCTGCAGATGACAACCTTGATAGGAACTCTGAACGTCACCTGCATCAGCCGCGCCTCCTCGTGCACCCCCTCTCCACAGGGCCTCTCGTCCTCCCACCTGTACCAGACTGTACCGAGGCAGTGGGACTTCTGGAATTGGGTGTACATCGCACTCCAGTCCCGATCCCAATCTTCGTCTCCATCAGATTGAAAGTTGGACCTGGTTGCTGCATTGTACTCAGCCAGGGAAAGCTCCTCACCCACAGCCTTGTATATCGTGATCTCTCCTGCTGGAACCTCCATCTCACGTAACGTCCACGTCTCCTCTGAAGAGGGTGTGTTGGAGTGCTTCTTGGCCAGTACGTTACCCATGATCTCAACACTACCCTTTTCGTTCAAATTGCGAATATATATAGAAAGGGAGAATACGTGTGTGAAGGTAGGAGGACGAAGGCTGCTTACCGGTGCCGGTAGCCAGGAAGCACGCTCCGTTGTGTCTGTCGATTCCACAGGGACCTGCTTCATGCCTCCGATGACGAAAGGGGACCCTCCGTACTGAGAGAGACGGGCAGCGGCTTCCTCGGTGGCCCAGATGTGGAAGCAACACGAAGAACTGACCCTGAGACGTGCTCTAGACAGACGACGGGGTGTTCTCAGGATTACAAAAGAATGTAAGGCGGTCAAACTTTCAAATCCCTTCCTTTGTGTGCGATTGCGTCAAGAAGAGAAAGTAAGGTCCACACACTGTAAGGATAGAGACAGTAAAAGTGCATGCATGGGTGGGGTTGGGCACGTGAAATAAGCCCCTTGCATGCATGAGCCGCGCGGGCCGAGCTATTCCAAAAATCGGCTAAAATAATCGGCTAAGTCCATGCACCCCTAGCTAGCTATCGCCTCGGGGGGCAGCTCAGCTCTGCTGAGATCAGTCGAGAGGCCCTGAGATCGCACGCACTCGCATAACGCATTTTTTCATTTTGGGGGGGGGAGATCGGTTCTGTCTCTGTCCATCCGTCACGGTGTCACACAAATTCCAAAATGTGCCCCTCAAGCAACTCGCATGGAGCCGTGATCGCGCGTGCCTTACTTACTTTGCGCATGCATGCCCCTCAAGTGTAACTCACATGGAGTTGTACATGCATATATACGATGTGCGAGGTCCCGAAAAGCATATACTTCATGCGTGTTGCCACAGCCCCCGCCCTATGGCAGCACACAAGACATGCCTAAGCCCCCGATGGTGTGTACCAATCAAATATAAGCGGACCCCCTAAAAAGCCTCCTGAGGCACTCACCCAACTGGTTAGGTATATCCCGTATATTAATAGCTAGCTGTCACCCGGCTATGCATCGCCTCGGGGGGCAGCTCAGCTCTGCTGAGATTATCCAAGAGGCTCTGAGATCGTACGCACTCGCATAATACATTTTTTCTTTTTTGGGGGGGGGGTTGATTCAGTTCTGTCTCTGTCGATCTGTTTATCACGGTCGGTCGGTGTCGCCCCAATTCTAAAATGTGTCCCTCAAACAACCTGTACGGAGCTATAACGGCCGCATGCCTAGGGTATATCACTAAAAAAAAAAAATAAAAAAAAAATATTTTTAACCCCCCCCCCCTCTAGAAATCGAAAGGATCTAACACTCTAAAAGTATGTCCAAAATGGTTCTTTTCTCTAAAGAACCATATATAGATACTTACTATGCTAGGAACGATTCATTTAAATTTATAGTGGTTTTTATGAAAGTGCCACTTTAAGTTTCAAATTATTAAAGACGGCGTTACAAAACTTATAGCAAAACCTGAGAAAACTTAAAAAAACCTTGAAAAACCAAAGTGAAACTTATAAGTACTGATCAGAAAAGGTGTTTGTTTCATGATGAAGCGACTGACGGCAAGTCTCAGAAGCCGGGCTATGTGCGGATCGAAATTGAGTGTGCCCCTTGTGTGGTTACCAGAAAAAAAAAGACTGAGTTCCTCATGTGGATGACCGAAACAAACATTCTGAAGTCTAAGAAGTTTGTTCTTCACTGTCTGAACAATCATCTGACTGATCCACGTCAGACTACGATGACTGATGTTGCCCATGAGTCTGATGAGAAGGAGAACACCGAGTCCTAGGCTGGGTCTGAGGAAAGGAAAGGAATGAAGAGGAGGGGGGAGGGAGGTGAACGTATAGAAAACCTCCCATACACTAAGGTACATTTGATCGAAAACCGCCGAAGATGGTTTTAGTCTTCATCAACAGCGGCCAAGGGCTGTCGAAGATGCGGTTTTTACAGGTTTTTGGCGGTTTCTGCACGTTTTTTCCATGAAAACTAGGTTATTGTGAGTGTGATGGGCGGTATTATGGTGCAGTCATGCAAAGCACCATCAGGCGGCGTCGACGTACAGACGCACGCGCGAGGCGGGCCGCCGCGAGCGCCCATCGTATTGCGTGTATGCATGTGCGTGCATGTTTGTATCATTGTATGCAGTGTCAAGGCTCGAAGTATATATAAGAACAAAGAGTGAGAAACTGCTCAATCTAGCAGAACCGATTACAAAAGAGAGCGGATGCATAAACATACCTATATGGTGATGCTGTGTATGATCAGATCTCCATTTATAGGGAGTAGGTAGGAAGCCCAGTTGCTTCAGTGAGTAGACATGAAGGAAGCCTAGCTGCTTCGCAGGAGAAGGAAGCTATACTGCTTCAAGCAACTGTTGTCTGAGACTTCTTTCTGAAGTTAAACCTCTCTACATTAACATTGGTGCCCTTTCAGGTGGGCCTTCGAGTAGATAACTGCAGAGAGGTAGACGAATTGAGACAGACGCTGTTCGTTCTGTGGCATTGAGTCGTATAGACGGTGTAGAGCATTATGGAGAAACGTTTCTTTTCGAATACGAACAACTGTTACTTGTAAAGGAATACGATGTCTGCACAGGCTGTACTGTCAACTCCACAGCAGACAGGAAGAACTGGAGCAGATTCTCCCACTGCAGCTGCAGGGAGGAAGAAGATGCAGATTGCGGGAAGATGGGATCTGAAGCCTCCAGAGTTTTCCAGGGATCTAAAGGCAGAAGACCAAAAGAAAGAGAACCAGAGAGCACTGGAACACTTTCGTTTTTCTTTCGATATTCACCAAGAGTCGACTGCTCTGGTACTTGGATATGATAAAGCCACAGCCGGCCCTGCTGAACAGAAGATGTGGAACCTGCAGATGAAGCAAGCGTTGACGCAGTGCGGAATGAAGGACGCAGAATTCTTCACCGTTGTCAAGAACGCGCTGCAAAAACCAGGTGCGACGTACAAGGACGGCCTCGTGGTACTCGAGAAGCACTTCGGACACGACGCCATCTCCATGTTGGTAACTGCTGTCTTCGCGTTGATCGATTTTGCCGGGAACAAGGTCAGAGCCACAGAAGAGACTCTTGTTGTTTAACAAAGTCATGGCGGATGTACAGTCGAGCAACTACACCCCTGACAGCTTCTTTCAGTTGCTTTTTGTCGTTCGTGGCTTGAAGGAGAAGCACAGAGAAGTCATCTACACCAAGATGAAGGAGAGATACAATTCAACGGGGGGTACTCTGCCAACTTTGGAGGATTTGAGAGGAGACATCGAGTCGTTAGGCACTGCTCAGCAGATTGCCAAGAGTGATGACTCTAAACAGACACAGGATGGACATGAGTTTGGTAGCAGGGCAGAAAGAAAAGGGAGAGGCCCTAAAGGACTGACATTCGCCGGGGGTGCTAGCAGGGGTGGTAGTTCTGGCCCTTGCTTCACTTGCGGTATCTTCAGACACCGGGCTGACAAGTGTATGCTCACGGAAGAAGAGATCGCAGAGAAGAAAGAGATGGACAGGAAGTTTGTCAAGGCCCTCTTTGAGAAGAGAAAGGCAGACAAAAAAGAGAAGGAGAGTGCAAGTGCAGCCAGAGCGTCAACTGCAGGACACACACCTGCTCAGAAGTCAAAGAAGAAGGAGAATGCTGCAGCTGCGCTTCGCAGGGTGGAAGACTCAGATTCCGACGCCTTCACAGATGACTCATACGACTCTGACACAACGTACTTCTGAAGAGTCAAGAGAGGCCGGAATGGGGGGTGTTGATAAAGAGTTTCATTTTGTGTAATGTGTCTCATGTACTGTTCAAGTTGTCTTTTCAATGATATCCATTTTCTATGGTTTGTTACTCACTCACTCAAATCTGTGGGTGCTCGCCGTGATTGATTTCCTCTTTTCTGAATTGTACGGATCTGATTCGCACATCAGATAGCTAGTTGACTATCCGATGAAGCCATCAGGTCATACGAGGGAAAGTGAGTGAATAACTCAGATCTTTCATGTTGATAGATAAAGTACTCGTTCACTCAGTTTATCTCTGTGAAGGAGTGAACTCGGGGGGTGATGGTGAGTGTGATGGGCAGTATTATGATGCAGTCATGCAAAGCACCATCAGGCGGCGTCGACGTACAGACGCACGCGCGAGGCGGGCCGCCGCGAGCGCCCATCGTATTGCGTGTATGCATGTGCGTGCATGTTTGTATCATTGTATGCAGTGTCAAGGCTCGAAGTATATATAAGAACAAAGAGTGAGAAACTGCTCAATCTAGCAGAACCGATTACAAAAGAGAGCGGATGCATAAACATACCTATATGGTGATGCTGTGTATGATCAGATCTCCATTTATAGGGAGTAGGTAGGAAGCCCAGTTGCTTCAGTGAGTAGACGTGAAGGAAGCCTAGCTGCTTCGCAGGAGAAGGAAGCTATACTGCTTCAAGCAACTGTTGTCTGAGACTTCTTTCTGAAGTTAAACCTCTCTACATTAACAGTTATAAAACTAAAAAAAAAAACCTTTAGTGACACCACCCCTAAAACTTCATATAACCTATAAAAACTTAAGCCCTCTCACCTAAAACAGTGTGCAAATGATGATGATGATGATTGAAGGTTAAATCCTAGAATAGGTTTTTAAGTTTTTTAGAGCTTTGATTTTAAGTTTAATTAAAAGCAAGACAAAAGATTAAAACACTAAATTTTATACCTAAAAACCTGTCAAAATCTTAGGTTGGCTCAAATAAGTGAAATACCCTAGCCGCATGCATATATAGTTCAATCTTTGGTTCGCATAATACGTGCCCCTCAAGTAATAAAAGTTAACTCGCAGGGAGCTGTATGCGTGAACACGCGCGCGGTCCCGAAAAGCATATTTCGCGTGCGTTACTGTGGCCCCCGCCACTCGATCGTCCGAGAACGCAAGACATGCCAAAGCCCCTGATGGTGTGCATCGATTAAATTGGCCGACCCCCTAAAATGGCCCCCCGAGGCACTCACCAAACAGGTTGGGTGTATCCCGTGCATGCATGCAGTCTGCATGCATGACATGCAGCAAAATAGACCGTCGATCGCCTCGAGGGGCAGCTCATGCAGGCTGCTCTGCTGAGATAGTAACGCCAGACAGATCTACTGAATCTACTGTGAACTTCCAATTCCGCAATACAAGAGTCTTCATTGAGGGTGCGCAGGGGTGCGCAGGGGTGCACAGGTGCCAAGACGCCGTTGAGTCTGATCTTCGTATATATTGTCGAAGCTGTTGCATGCATTAATTCCAATGGGATCCGGGTGTTCGGGAAAGAAGGCCGTGGAGACTGGGGTGATTGTTCAGATGGAGGCAGTCCACTCAAGCCCGCAGGCACCTGTGATGGGCAGGGAGGGAATTTTGGGGATTCTCCTTGGCCACACGAAACCGTCAGACCAGGTCCGTGTTGCAAGTGTTGCATGCACGAAGGTCAGGCGCTTGACTTACAAGAGTTGTCCTGACTTTTGAGCGAGAAACCAAAGTTCTCCCCTTCTCCGACTCTGCAGACCATCTCCTCCCTGGCGCAGAGAAAGGACTCTGTTGGAATTGCCTGGACTGTCCTCTATCTTGTCAAGAAGGTGAGTGTCACTTTACGAATCCCGTCAGCCTTGGTAATCAAGCAGGAACTATATAATTTATTAAGGCAGTTCCGCGATTTGATTAGAGAACAGAAAACAGAGGGATCTTCTCAGTAGCTAGGCAAGAAGCAAAGAAGAAGAACTCACCTACGTGTTGTCCTTTCCTGTACGAAAACGGCACTGTTCTTCTCTCTTTAAGTTAATTCTTTTCGTGTCTGACTGCTTGATGCTACGTGCCCGCAGGAGAAAGTGAAAACGGGAATGCCAGTGCGATATCTGGACCTGTCAGGTGTGTCTGCAAGGGAACGTGGACAAATGCCTTTGCACGTAAAATGCAACGGTGTTGTCACATAGAGATCCAAGCGGTGTGCTAGGAGGCCTTCTCTCTCTCTCCCGCCCCTCTCTCTCGTTTCCCGACGCACGCAGAGATAGCGTTCAGCGTCTACAGTCATCGCCTGTCCGCTTTGCCTACTGAGCCTTCACGTTCTATAGGACAGCCTCTTTCAGTTTGCATTGATCTGAGAACTGAAAGAAAAACTGGAAGTTTGAAAGTCTCCGTTGCTTTTCTTCCCTCTGTTCTCCTTCAGGTTGTTCTCTGTCGAAAGGAAAGGTCTTTCTTCTGTTGGAGTCTCTTCCCGAGGGGGTGGAGGAGCTCACGCTCTGTGAGTGCGTGCTTGGACAGTGATTCATCACCATCAGAGGACAGAAAGCTGAGGGGGGCAACACGAATCCGTTGGGAGGGAAGTGGAACAAGCCTGCGGGCGCCAGCGGATGAATGAAGATCGGAATCGAATTAGATGGACAGAAGTGGTGCAGTGTTTCTGCTTGGTGATCTCATTCTGCACTTTGTATGATGCGACCCTTCTCGTTGTCTCGCCGTCTCGTCGTGCATCAATTTCAAAGGCCCAATAGGTTGAGTCCGTCTGCATGCAGCTAAACAAAAACTGACGTTGAGAGCGACTACCAAGCCTTTCGTTTCTGGTGGTCTCTTTTCTTCAAAATTGTGCAGCCAAGGAAAAAAATGTTTCGCCCAAACTGAATTCTGTGCATGCATCGGCGCAGGTCCTTCTGCTGTCGAGGAAGAAACGCTCGCCCTCCTGTGCCAATTCTTCGAAAGGAAAAAAGGCGTCCGGACTCTCAACTTTCAAAGTGAGGCGGGTGGGCGCAAATTAGGGAAGCGCAAGGGTGTGAGAGGGAAAACGACCCACTCTTTCTGGGGCAAGGGAAAGGCTCACATGGATATATATATATATATATATATATATATATACACCATCATATGCAGAGGACTCCAAATGAAGAGGGAAGGAAAATTAAGGGCTGCATGGACGAGGCCACACAGTCGTGAGGCATACAGAGGACTTATGAGCGATGAATTCCCCCCTCCCTGACTGGCTGATCGATTGATGGTTTTTCGATGAATGCATTAATTCCATCTGCCTGCCTGCAGAAGAGTCCATCTGGCCCGAGACGGCATCTGCCTTTGCGTCCCTCCCTGAAGGCCTGGAAAGTCTCAATGTTGAAGGTCCGTCGGTTTCATTGTTTGTTTGTTTGTTTCTTTCTTTCTTTCTTTCTTTCTTTCTTTCTTTCCTTCTTTCCCTCTTTCCTTCTTTCCTTCTTTCCTTCTTTCCTTCTTTCCTTCTTTTCTTCTTTCCTTCTTTCCTTCTTTCCTTCCTTCTTTCTTTCTTTCTTTCTTTCTGTTTTGCTTGCATGCTGTCTTTCCCTCGTTCGCCCTTTCTGATTTGCTCTTTTTCCCTCCTTTCTTTTTCTTTCCTCTCTGTTTACTTTGTTGCTTTGTTCGCGTTCCTGACGTACACACTGACGTACTTTGCTTCATTTGAGGTCGCAGTTTCTCTCCCCTTCCCATGCAGCAGAAAGTGGCAGTGCGCCCTCCCTCCCTCCCTCCCTCCCTCCCTGTGTGTCCCTCCCTTTCCCTTCTTCTGTCATTCACACACTTCCCCTCCTCTATCTCCCCCTCTTTCCCTCTTTTTCCTCGTCTCTCCAAAAAAACATGTGGCGAGATATTTTGCTCTTCCCTTTGCAATGTTTCTTCTTTTTGCTTGTTTCTATCCCCAGGAAATGAGCTTGGGCAGGAAGGCGCAAGTGTGTTGGCAGACACCTGGAGGAAAGGGAAGCTGCGCTCTGTCCGGTGTCTGAACCTGAAGTCAACAAAGCTGCGATCAAAGGATCTGGCGCTGTTGTGCTCGGCATTCAAGGAGGCGAAACCTCTGGCCATCGAGATTCTGTCTCTGTGTGACAGCTTTGATGATGAAGGTAGGTAGCTGCTTCATTTTCTCCTGTTGGCGCCTGTTGGCTTGAACGCATGCGAGTAAATTCTCTATTTGTGCTGTGCTGCAGGACTCTTCGCTCTGTGCGAGGCGATCTCTGACAGCGCACTTCCTTCGTTGAGAGAGTTGTCTCTGCACGGATGCGACAGGCTTGGTGAGAGGGGGGTGGCGAGGCTGTTGGGCGTGGTGGGTGAGGGGAAATTGGCACATCTGCAGTCGCTGGACTTGGAGGGCGTTGTTGTGGGGGAACAGGTTTCGGGTCTGGTGGGAGTGCTGAGGAAGTCTATCCTGCCTCAGTTAGGCCGACTGAATCTAATGAATACTTCTTTGGATGAGAAAGGGGTGAGGTCGGTCTTGGACGTGTGGGGGTCGAGTGGTGATGGAGAGCCCCCGCCTGTGGAGACTCTGTCGGTCTCTGTGAATGTAATGAGCACAGACATAGGACCGTATTTGGGGAGTGGAAAGGTGAAATGTCTGAAGCATGTGAAGCTAATGTTCTTTGGAGGAATTGCGGGGGACTTCTTCAATGCAGTGGTGGAGGCGAGTGCATCGCCTCCTTTTGAGACGTTGGAAGTGACACTGTTGGGGTCAGATGAGAATGCTGACAGAGTCAAGTTGGAGAGTCTGAGCAAAGCTCTAAAGGCAGGACGTCTGTCTTGCCTCCGAAAGATTATTTTGGTTTTGGGGGAAGGAGACCGTCCCGAGAAAGCAGGATTGTGGAATGCCTTGGGGGCAGTCACCCTTCCCATTCTGTCTGATCTGATTTTTGCGAATCTGTACTTGACAGACTCAGACCTGATTGCGTTGTCTGAAAGTTTCTTGAAGGGAAATTTCCCGAAACTTAAAAAATTGGATTTGTCGAATAATGAATTTGGAAAAAAGGGATTTGAGGCAGTCATGAATGGAATTCGAGAGAGTCCAATCGCCCTCAGTGAACTGAGACATCTGAAGCTTGACCGACTACAAATCGGAGAAGGCATGGATGCGTTGGCACTCGTAATGAAATCAGGGAAGATTCCAAATCTCGAGGTTCTTGACTTGTCTCGCTGTGACATTGGGAACCAAGGAATGCGAGCTTTAGGAGAAGCCGTCGGAGCCAAAGACCTCCCTCGGCTTCGTCATCTTGACCTGTCAATGAATCAAATTGAGCTCGAAGGTCTTCGCTCATTCCTCCGATTCCTGGGGCCCAACTCGCTCCCCTCCTTGGCAGAATTCCACATTGAATTGAACAGGGACCTCACTTCTGATGAGATCCAGGAGGCATTTTCGGAAGCGGAAGACGAGGGGAAACTTCGGTCTCTAGGTCCGTTTGGGGTTATCGGAATGCACTAATCTTCACCATAGAAGTACTTGTTTTATAAATCCGGTTCATCTATGTTTGTATATGTTTGAATTAAACTTTAAATATTGTAAAACAAAATGCTATTCAACAAATCATGACACATTATATATAAAAACTGTATCACATTTCGTTTGTTTAACCAAATGCTGTTTGTATGAACATAGCTATAACTAGCTATCTATATAGTGTAAAAAAAACTGTTTTATGAATTGGCTATAGACTAAGTCGATTAGTTAGTTAGCTAGCTAGTTAGTTATAATTAAGAGCTAGAATTAAGAGAAAGACACGTTGAGCTCGATCCACAACAAAATTTAAGTATGCAATAAAATTGTTATCTAATTATAAAAAGCTTCAGAAAGTCAGTTTTCTGGAGGAACGGGACATCTTTTTAATATAAGTTCCTAGCGTAGTTTTCTAAGTGTTTGATATTCTCTGGCACCAATTTGTGACCGATCTTTACTGAGATTTTTCCAGGGATCTTTTCTTGATCCCTAGATTGGGCCCGCCACTGCCATAACTGATAGATGATCTGCGGCGCTAGCTGCAGCACGGGTTCTACTCTTATTGGACTACTAAGGATTTCTGGGTCCTATGTTATCAAGATGCTGAAGCAAAGTCAACGACATAGATAGAACAATAAGCTTTCTAAATGAAATGGAGACGTGCACAGCCTAGTACAGAGCTAAAGAAGTTTGGATCTAGGTTTGGATGGAATGGTTTCCATATGCGTCCTTGCATTTATCATGGCTTGACTTCTTGTGGGCAGATCGACCGAGCATGATCCAGCCCCCTTCTCGATTCTCATGATTTGTGATGACGACTTTCGTGCCGATTGAAATTCACTCTATACGGGGCTGTCAGCTTCATTTCATGCACGATTGAAGGAGAGCTGCTCTTGTCAGACAGATGCCTGTCCTTTCTGTGTGTTGTATGTTCTTCTTCCCATTCAAAGAGTCTGAAGGAAGACTTATGCACAGCTAGGCGAGTTTAGGCCTCGAGGAGAGTGGGTGCCGCGGTCACTTGCTCTTTGATGGACTCCGAGACTTCCGCGGCCTCACTGCTGGCAGTTTGCTGACTCTCGAGGAGATTGTACGTTGTGTGAGCGTCAACATTCACGCTCACAAAGCTCATATCCGAGATGCTGTTGATGTAGCAGAGACCCATCTCATCACTGCCAGGGTTCTTCTCTTGGACCAGTTTGATCGACAGAGCGTCGGCGGTACAGGCAGAAATGACTTTGCAGCTCGTCTGGGATAGTTTGACAAAGTCATTGACGCAAGCCTCCTTGAATTTGTAGTTCAGAGAAATCATGCTGCGCCCGGTATCCGTACCGTAGGTGCTTGTTTTCATCACAAACATGGACTTGGTGGGTTCGATGTTAAAGAACCTTTCCTGGTAACCTCCGCTCGCGAAGGTCGAGGACAGAAAACTGGTGGCAGGGAGGTGCTTGGGATCTCTCTTCACGCTGACGGTACAGGACTGAGGGGCCTTCGAGACCATATAAGTCATGCTGGTCTTGCTGCAGGCGTCTGTAATGGTGCAATTGGTTGCTGGGTCATTGGCGGCGTCCATGTAGAAGGTCGCGCAGGCTTCCCGATCCGGGAAGATCAAGCGCATGAACTGCAGTCTGTCTGCGCCCCTGGAGGACACATGGGATTTCAGTTTGAAGTCGATAGCCTCCGAGGGAGTGAGGAAGAAAGCCGCCATTGTGACAGCCAGAGAAGCAGCGATTGTTCTCATCTCGACGTACTGTCTGGAGAAATTTGAGCGGGTTCCTTCGGATCGACTTTGACAGATGCCTGTTTCTGTCTATACTGCCCAGTTGGCACGAAAGAGCTGGAGCGCAAAAGCGACAGTTTCCTGCACAACGTAGATCGGCTCAACGAAATGTTACATATCGTACTCATTGAAGTCACTTTCTAGAAAAAAAAACCGTCGTCTGCCTGCATGCTGTATCGGTACCGTGCATGCATGGAAATTAAGCATTAATTGAAGGAATTATTTAGCCAAGGAATTTTCGAAAAGCGCTCGGAAAAACAGAAGGAACGCGCGCCCAGGCATTCAAGCGCGCGCGCGCCTGACATCGCCTGACACAAAAACTTTGCCAGGTATTTTGTGCATGCGTTCGATCGATCAGGTCGACTGCGACATTGAAGAAAACGCACTCGAGTGTTTAGAAGCCATTCGAGAAAGTCGCCGTTCAATGATTAATATATAGAAGTCGGAATAGCTGTGTACTGAACTCATGTCTGTCGACGAGAAAGAGAACCCTTAGCCGGACATTCTACACGTCAGTCTTTTCTGTCTTTTGTTTTTCTCTGGCAAGCTTGAGAGAAGAGAGTAGAGTTACTCGCTCTTTCGGGTAAAGAAGGAGACGGGTGGGTGGGCCTTAAGGAAAGGAAAGGAACTCACCAAGAAAAATGCAGGCAGAGTCCTTCTTGTTAGGTTCGTACGTCGTCTTTGAGCCGCCCTTAGGTGAGGGTACGTATGGGGTTGTGCGTAGAGGCATTCACACAGAGACTCGGGAGAGTGTCGCGATAAAGAGAATCCGTCTCGATGCAGAGACGGAAGGTGTGCCTTCCACAGCCATCCGGGAAATCGCGATTCTCCGTGAGTTCTCTCACCCAAATATCGTCCGATTACTTGAACTTATCATCAATGGACTGGAGCTCCATTTGGTATTTGAGCTCTGTGACCTAGACCTCCGGTGTTACATGCGGGAGGTCTCAAGAGGTCCCGTGGAACCACAGTACCATGCGAGTTTCCTCTTCCAGATGCTTCTTGGCTGTGCGCACTGTCACGCCCGGAAGGTTATCCACAGGGACTTGAAACCGCAGAACGTACTCGTAAAATTAAACCCCGACCGCACGCCCCGAGCAGTCAAGCTGGCCGATTTCGGCCTCGCCCGGCCGATCCAAATGGCCAAGAGGCCCATGACTCATGAAGTCGTGACTCTGTGGTATAGGCCCCCCGAGATCCTCTTGGGAGATACCGGGTACTCAGGCAAGGTCGACGTCTGGGCTATCGGGTGCATCTTCGTTGAGATGGTCTCCAAAAGACCTCTCTTTCCAGGGGACAGCGAAATCGACACTCTCTTCAAAATCTTTAGGTCGGCATGACTCTCTTTGGTTATCGGGTTTTTTTATCTTTACCACTGCGTCTTTGTGTGTCGCATTGGTCTCCCTCCAATTCTTCTTCAGTTCATTTGTTTCCTTAACCCTGCACACTCTCCTCTCTTCTTCCGCTGTGGCCTTTCTTTTCCGTGAGTTTGTGTGCGGATGCCATCCTCTGCTTTCAGGTGCATCTCGGACTTCTTCTTCTTCTTCTCTCTCTCTCTCTCTCCCTTTCTCTCTCTCTCTCTCTCTCTCTCTCTCTCTGTGTGTGTGTGTGTGTGTGTGTGTGTGTGTGTGTGTGTGTCTGCGTGTGTGTGCGCGTGTGTGTTCGTTTTTGGGTGTGGGCGCTTATGAGCGAGAAGAGATGTGGGCCGACGTGACACTGCAAGTACAAGACGACTGCAAGACCCCCGAGTGGCAGCCACACTGAAGTGACACTTAACGACTCGATCGTGCTTGCATTCATTTGCTGCATGCAGATTGCGGGGCACCCCGACCGAAGCATGCATGTACTTTCATACAGAATTCTTTTCGATACAGAATGTGAAAGTAAATATCTGTATGAAAGTAAATGCATGCAGATTGCGGGGCACCCCGACCGAAGAGAGCTGGCCTGGTGTGACGGAGCTTCCGGAGTTCCGCTCGACGTTCCCTAAATGGAGGGACGTTCTGCCTGAGCGGCTGTCGTCTCTCCGTCCTGTGCTGGGAGAGTCTGGGTGTGATCTTTTGATCAAGCTGTTGGTCCTCTGTCCCAAAAAGAGAATTGACGTCTTTGATGCACTCAAACACCCGTACTTCTCTGAGGTCGATAGGTCGAAATTCGACCTCAGGATTTGATTCTTCGATTTGGGCTCCTTGCGGCCGTCTTTCCTGGCTTATCTCCGTACTCTCAAGGGAGAGAGAGAAAGGAGTAAAGAAGGTAAAGAGTGTACGAGGGTATTTATGCGATTCTTGGGTTGCATGGTGAATCTACATGCGTGTTTGCTCTATTTATCGACTCGACAGATGCTCAATTGTGCCTGTCTGGAATGTTCTCTCAGTTTGCGGGAAGAGAGGGGGAAACCGTTGTTGTTGTTCTGTTGGAAGAAAGGACAAAAGGAAGGAAGGATCTAATTGCATGAGAGAAAAAGCAGATGGCTGCTGTCGTTCTGTCATGCAGGCTTGTATTTCGATTTGAGTTCCCCCATTGTATTCGCTTCCAGATCATGTCGTCGTGTGGGTGCTGTGACAGAGAGAGTGCTGGAAGGAAGGAAGGAATGAGGAGTTTGCATCTATCCCCCCCCCCTCAGCTCATTCATTTCTTTGTTCACTGATGATGAGGAGACTCGACTGAGTCTGTCTGTCTGTCTGATCCTCTAACGGCCCTCGGGGGGAGGAGGCGGGAGGCAACGGGGGTGGAAGGGTGTGTGTGGGAGTGTTTCTTCCATCCATCCATTCAGGTAGGGAGACTTTCGTGTTAACAAAGAGGCATTGTCTGCCTGCCTGTCTGTTTATCAATCTGCTTCTCTTTTCCTTTCTATCTTCTCTGCGCACTTCGTTGAAATGAGGGAACGCCTTTCCTCGGAGTGAAGTTTTTTCGTCCCTTTCTTTCTGGTGTTCCTTCCTTTTCTCGTCTTTTTTTCTTCTCTTTGTGTTCTTCGATTTGCTCCTCTCTTCTTTTCTGAGATTTTTCGTCCGGACGTTCTTTATCGTCTTTCTCTCTCTCTCTCTCTCTCTCTCTCTCTCTCTCTCTCCTGCCTCGTGTGTCGCGTTTTGTGCGCAGTCTGTATCGATCTGTGCGTGTGGCGCTTCTACTCTCTGTCTGTCGTCTTTTGTCGAAGAGAGAACGACCGGCGGCCACTTGGCCACTGACCTCTTCTATTGTTCTTGTTAGAAGACCGATCGATCCATCGAGGTGTCAGGATTGAAGGAATGCAGCAAGTTGGGTCCTCCATCCGTCCGTGGTATCTTCTCAATTTCTCTGTGAAGGAAGGAAGCATTCAAATATCTTTCTTCCTCCTGTCCATCTGCTTTGATGACAAAAGGAAGAAACAAAGAGAGCTTCCGCCTTGTCTAGTAGTCTTGAGGTCGTCATCGCAAATAAAATTAATCTTTCACCACACTTGCTTGATTTCCTCCTTCGCTTCTTTTGTTCCTTCGACGTACCTTTCGGCCCATCCCGCTCTTCCATGTGAAGGGCAGTGTGTGAGAGAGGGATGGGTGTTGTGCCGAGTTTGTCGATCGAAGAAGGAGGAAAACAAAAGCATACGAGAAAGCTGCGCAAGGAGACAGTCAAAACAATATTGCAGGCTTCTTCTCTTCGCGCACGTCTGTTTTTCTTGACACAATGTGTGCCTGTCTGCCTGATTGTCTAAACGACTGTCTGCCTATTGTCTGGTGTTCAGTCGGGTCGGGTTCTTGGAACAGAACTCCTCTTTCTGTACTGACTGACTGACCGACTGACTGACCGACGGTTTGGTGAAGTAATCGGTCGAAGGATTCTTTCTACAGATTTTGTTGGTTTGCGCGCTGAGCTTTTGGCGGAATGACTTCCTTTCGTCTTGAGGGCAGTTCACATGAAAACTGCAAGACTGCCGTTTTTTGTTCCTCCTCCTCCTTCTTTCCACCCGTCTCTCTTCTCTCTTCTCTCTTCGTCCTTGGTTCCTTTCGAGTTTCTGTCTCAACCATAGCAGCAACAGAAGAAGAAACTGAAAAGAAGCAAACACCCAGACAGACGTTCTTTCCCTTCCTTTTTTTGCCTGCACGTAGGAGAGATGGATGATGGGCGTTTCTTGCCCTCCTCCCGCATTCCCCCGAGGCCTCTCCCTTTTTGAAGAAAGAAAGAAAGAAAGAGCCTTTGCGAGAGTCAACGACCGCTGTGTTTCCTTACCCCTTTCTTCCTCTATCGAAAGGAGAGAAAGATGACGCACGCACGACGCACCAAACGGATCAAAATATCCCTACACATCCATCTCAACCTCCCCCCCTTCCATGACAAAGCAGGTCAGCACAGCAAACGCAAAATTAAAAAAAAACAAGACCAGCTGAGAGAGGCTCTTCCATTCAATCCAAAGGCGATTCAGGCAAACGCCCCGAGCAGGAGGCGTTCCGGCAGGCTGCTTGCTTGCTTCCTGTCTCTCTGTCTTTCCCCCTGTGCTTCTTTCCTATGCACAGGAAAAAAAGAGACGAGGCTTGAACGGTAGCAGAGGGAGGAGAGGGGGGCAGCCAGAACATTAATTTGTGTATGTGCAACGGAGAGGTTCCCATGTTCTCCTTAATCATCTCTCCGTCTCTTCTTTTTTCTCATCTTTTCCACCTCCCCCCCGCGTCTATTCGTCTCTGATCCCTCGTTCTTTTGTCCTGCACGCGCACTCGCTCAGGCTGTGCGGGTAGGCTTTTTTGTATTGTCTATCCCCCCTCTACTCCTTTCGTACGCTGCTGCTGTAACAAAAGCTGTGGCAATGCCATATTGTCGCTTATTCCTGGAAGGCACGATCAGACCCTCTCTCTCTTTCTGTCACTGAATCTTTTTTTTTGTTCCAGAGTGTTCGTCTGTGAGTGTCAGCAGAGCGGGGGGTTGTTCTTTTGGTAAGAGAGAGAGAGAGAGAGAGAGAGAGAAAAGACTGTTTTTTTCCCAGTCAGACTGTCAGGGGGCTCCCAAGAAAAGTGACACGTCGAAGAAATACATTGGCAAACAAGACGCAGAAGTCCTTCTTGCACTCTTTTCTTTTCTCTCCTCTTCATTCTTTTCTTTTCTTTTCTGACGATTTTAGCGCATCCAGCTGTCAGTCCGGTGACCGTCTTTCGCTTTTTTCGTCTGTCTGTTGATTATTCAGTGAGCACATGCAGGCACGCATGTTGACGACACCCCCCCCTCCCCCCATCTCTTTGTTTTTTCTATTCATGCACTGGCAGTGCCCCCTCTTTACACCTCCCCTTCACGTCTGCTTTCGTCACATTCCTTGATTTTGTTGAGGCCTGCTACTACCCCCCCTTCTCCAAGCTTCCTGACTCTCCCGCACCCCCCCCCCTTCTCAGTGTGTTCATGCACCGCAGACTGACTTGCTGCATCCCTCCTGTTCAGGCGATGCATAGAGTGAGGAGTTTTGTGTTTTGTTTTTTTTTTCTTTTTTTGTGGTCTCCTCTACCATTTTCCGTTGAGTGTCAACTACTTGCTAGATCGATGATGGACAGGAAAGAAAGGAGGAAGGAAGGTCGTGGTCCAACGGGATGCATACCAAGTGCCGGTGCGTGCTTTTTTTTGCCGCTAATTCAATTTGTCGACAAGGTTGTCGATTGATAAGTATTTACGCCCACTTCCCTGAGACAGAAAACCTTCGTGCCACTGCAACCAAGCATACCAGGAAAGCCAGATGGGCGTTGCATGCGCCTGTACGTGTAGTTTAGACACTAGTTTAGACATGCCCCCTCGGGCCACTTTTGTCATCCGATTCAGAAACGAAAACCCGCGACCCATCTCTTTGCTGATCGATATGAAGCTACATTGGGAGGTCGTCAGAAGATGCACGGCAGAGGAAGAGCTAATGATGCTGCTAATCTCTAATGGCCCCCCATTCTTGAAGGCAAGTTGAAGCGGGCCAGTCCAACAATAGGTGGCGATTCACTGGCGACTTCAAGTTTATATCATCACTGTTTATGAACTCTAGTGGGAACTTTAAAGCATGCCGAAGCTAGTGCCGAAGCAGTCTCAGGTAAATTCTTAAACATCCCAGTTACATCTGCTAAATTTGCTTTCATCGCTAAGTAAATGTCCAGTGTGCACTGACAACATCGATCTTTGTCTAGGGTGTGCACTTAAAAAAAAAAAAATAAAAAGGTAGAGTTGTTAAATGTCAGTACTGTCATATGTCGACACTTTCAATTACTAAAGTGTCGACACTGACACTTATAGCGACACTTTTAAGCAAAGACGGCATTTTTACTAGCATGCAATACGTTTTTCGTACCGACCGTCCCCAACCGTGCATGCGGCTCCTACACCAATCCTGTAGTGTTACATAAAGTTAAATGTCTAACAATTACCTCTGACCCCCCCTTTATTACACATAAAAGTGTGTAACAATTAGTGTGCAATAATTCTAGACAAATGTTTTAACATCAAAGTATGTACTAATTCTACACCAAACACTCTAAAGCCCGACAGCCTTTCAAAGCTATAAAATGACTAGTAAAATAAAGCTTTTAAAAAATCGATCTAAACGTAAAACCTGAGTAAAAACTGAGTAAAAAACTGTTTGAAAGATCTAAAATGGTTGCTTAGTATGCTTAATATCACTCAAATATACTTCTAAAGCTACCATAAATGCAGTAGACTCAGTAAGATTGTCATACTACTGAATATAGCATTCATATGCACAGCGGTTACCGTGACGTCATCAATTATTCTGGGGCCAAATCTGGCCTGAACGCTTAAATCATTTAATTTATGATGACATCTCATCATGGCTGACAATGACATCGCCTGACGAGTCTTCAATTACTGCATCGGTTACCCCGTCTTTCAAAGGCTGATCAAGAGTTAATCGGTCTTGGTGAAACACAATCGAGATAAAGAAAGTTTCACAAACACAGTGACTATTAGTTAAATGATACTTAAATCTAAAGAGAATCAAATATAGTCACCGACTAGGTCACCGAGCATTTGACGGCATTTGACAAAAAATCATAGAGACAGCAATTAAAAGACAAAATTTCAATGAGTAAGTTAAACTTTCAAGCTGCAAACGGTTGTAGATCGACTTTAACTTACCTTAGCCCCATAAAGCATCTTTTCATGCAGTTAAAACCTAATGAAACCTAATGACACTTACAATTAATACATACTAAAGTGTATAATAATGCATTTTTAAAAGTGATAGTTTGAATTAATTCACACTAAAGCGTGTACTAATTCATTCATCAAAATTGTATTAAAATGTGTAACAAAACAATGTGTATTACTAACAAAACAATTTGAAAAAAGTGATTGTGTAACCCTACAGGATTGGTGTAGCCGGCTCCTTAAAGACTTATAAAAAGCCAGTCAACTTTATTCATAAAATGTTTCATCAGTTTCAATTTTTGTTTAGTCAATGTTTACTATGTTTAAAAATCAATGAATGCTTATAATTTGAAGGTTTAGGTGGTAAGGGGTTTGACTTAGCAAACTTTTTTCCTCATTATTGCCTCAAAAGTTCCAGCACAAGATGGTAACAAATAAAAAAAAGTAAGTGTCGACACTATACAAAAACATAAATGTTATTGACACTTAGTGTCATTGCAAGCTCAAGTGTCGATACTAACATTTGTCGTTTATGACATTTAAGTAAAGACTAAATGATTTAACAACTCTATAAAAAGGGTTTTTAATTTTTAATTTTTTTTTTTTTAATAATTCAACCTAAGCTTTTACCTCTAGTATTCAACCCTTTCTCTACCACCTTATTCTGCAAAGACCTAGGAATTTAGACAGGAATTTAGAGGAATTTAGCTAGGAATCTAAAGGAATTTAGACCTCTAAATTCATCATTCCTAAACTTTAAAGATAAATTTCTCGTGAACTATAATGAATTAGAACTTGATTTTAATTGTGCTTATAAATCTATATTAGACCTATAAGCACCATTAATATCAAGTTCTAACTCATCATAGTTCACGAGAAATTAACCTTCAAAAATTGCTAAATTTTTGTCTTTAAATTCTTTTAGATTCCTAGCTAAATTCCTCTAAATTCCTGTCTAAATTCCTCTAAAGTCCTGTCTAAATTCCTAGGTCCTTGCAGGGTAGCCTTCACCATATAGCTAGCCCTATAGCTATTTCACTATAGATAGACTATGAATTAGTAAATGAATTAATTATTTGGTACGGCTTTTCTTTTCAGGTGGCGCCCCTTCCTTTCACCACTGAATCACCAGGTGGTTGACAGATTAGTACGCAGCATAGATGATAGCTGGTGTTTTATATCGCGTGTTTTTTTGATTTGTACCGCCATGTGCCCTCTATTGTTCGAAAGACTGGATAAGTCTAGAGAAGGAAGCTTGCTTGCATAAATAGATTGAGTCTTTCTGTCTTTGTGTGGCCTTTCTTGTGTTCCTATGACTGGATCTGGCAGGTGAACAAATCTGTTGAAGTTAGTCTCCGCGGGCTGCGTCTTTGCTTCATTAATTGAGTCCGCGGGTTGTTGCTGTTGTAACCTGAACTAGGACCTGAATTTGCTAGACTGAATATGAAATATCATTAGGGTCGTTATTCATAGTACCACTGCATAGGAGTGCTAGGCAGACTTTAGATCGACTAGACTTTAGATTGTCACAAACTAGGTCATAAATTATCTTTCAAAAAAAGTTTCATACGTTTGTCTTCCAAAAAAAAAAAACTAAAAGTCTTTTCACTTTTCTGTTTTTTTTTTTTTGAGTGCACACCCTAGATCTTTGTATATAATGAATTTCATTGACTACAGGATTGTACTAGGGACTCGAATTCCAGTATGGGGCCAGCTACAAGGATTCTAGCAAGGATTGCATAATTTGTATTGTACTCGGCTGGGGTCGAAGCCTAGCTATAATTCGCTAGATTTAGATCATGCAATACTTATTCAAAAATTGTGTCCCGAAAATGAATTTCATTAATTTTTAAACAGTTTTTTATAATGACAGAAAATTAGGCAGTTTGTAGGCCACTCGTGTGAATGTATGATACGCTTCTAGAGCTCCTACAGTTATGGGCCTCTGGATATAGGCTAGTTGCTATACCTACATCATCGAACCGTCGATAGTGACCATGTTTGATTTGATTAGATTTGATTTGATTTGATTTGAGCTTCAACCTCAAATATTTGATATTTGAGGTAAGATTTGAGGTTAACCTCTTAGGGTTCCTCACTGATCACTGACTTACTGTCACTCTGATCATTTTTCTCATGACAATAGTTATCAGAACATTTCTGATGTGTGTTTTAAAAATTTAAAAAAATATATATATAATTATAACTTATCAGTTCCGTAAAAAAAAAATGCCTGTGTGGCAGTGTATATACACGAGTCACTGAGACTCACTCTAGTACTAATAGAGATTAAGAACGTAAAATTGATATATTTGAAATTGCATATGACTTTTTGTTGATACGATAAAGTTAGAGCACGTATCAAAAATGAGGTGACAATCACTTAACTTTATGGCACTTCCTTTTCCTCTTCTTCATGATCATTTTCTTCAATGTGAATCGAATCGATCGGTGGTGGGAGCTGCTGAGAGCTTTTTCTCTGGCTTTTCGGCTTTCCAGGAGTGGGTGCTCCTGGGCTTCTGTTCGGTTGCGGAGAGATGACAACGGGGTGAGACGGAGAACCGTGCATACGTTTGCTATTGCTGTTGGTGTTGGAACCGTCCTGTTTCTGGGCAGCTAAGCATCCAGAGTTGGTAAGTTCGGGACCTTCATATTTGAGGTTGAAAGTCATATTAATCAAATATTTGATCGTATTTGATAGGTCTTTAAACACTAGGTCCTCCCTGACTGGATATTTGATTTGAGCTTAAGCCCTACCTCAAATCAAATCAAATCAAATCAAATCAAACATGGTCACTACGAACCGATTCCAACCCACGCAGCATAAAAGTTTTTCATCTCACTGTCTGCAAACATCTGTGTGTTGCGTTACCCGAGAAGCTTTGAAATCTTTCTGTTCATATCTTCTCCTTCGAAGTACGGAGACGGACCTCAGACGGTATTCGGTTACTTCTAATGAAAGCTTTTCAACGTACTAGTACTTCTTGCATATGTGGGGGCTTAGAACACTTCCTGTGACAGCCAGCTGTTTGTGGGCTTGCCTTTACACGCAGTCACATGCAAGCACACACAGACACAGATACAGACAGACACACAGACGGACAGACAGACCGATACACACAGACACATAGACAGACAGAGAGACAGAGAGACAGACACAGAGACAGATACACATGTAGCCAAGCACACAACCAGCTAGCCAGACAGCCAGCCAGACAGACAGACAGCTAGACAGAGACACTATATGATAGACAGACAGACAGACAGACAGACAGACAGATAGACTGACTGACAGACTATATGTTTCGTCTTCTCCTTTCTTTTTTTGACATAGACAGACACAGGGAGAGACACAGAGACAAACACAGAGACAGAGACAGACAGACATGCAGAGACAGACATGCACAGATAGACACAGATCGACAGATACAGACACAGACACAGACACAGACAAACACCGACGCAGACAAACACCGACGCAGACAAACACCGACGCAGACACAGACGCAGACTAACACCGACGTAGACGCAGACGCAGATGCAGAGACAAACGTAAACGCAAACGCAGACACATACAACCAGCCAGCTATGCAGACAGACTATATGTTTCTTCTTCTCCCTCTTTTTCTTCATGCAGATAGACAGACTATATGTTTCTTCTTCTCCCTCTTTTTCTTCATGCAGATAGACAGACTATATGTTTCTTCTTCTCCCTCTTTTTCTTCATGCAGATAGACAGACTATATGTTTCTTCTTCTCCCTCTTTTTCTTCATGCAGATAGACAGACTATATGTTTCTTCTTCTCCCTCTTTTTCTTCATGCAGATAGACAGACTATATGTTTCTTCTTCTTCTTCTCCCTCCTTTTCTTCATGAACACAACAGACAAACAGACAGACAGACAGACTACATGTTTTTTCTTCTTCTCCCTCCTTTTCTTCATGAACACAACAGACAAACAGACAGACAGACAGACTACATGTTTTTTCTTCTTCTCCCTCCTTTTCTTCATGAACACAACAGACANNNACAGACAGACAGACAGAGACAGAGATCAGACAGACAGACAGACAGACAGACAGACAGGCAGACAGACAGACAGGCAGGTAGACAGACAGACAGAGACAGAGAGACACAGACAGACAGACATAGACAGTCAGATACAGACAGACACAGACAGACAGATACAGACAGACAGACACAGACAGATAGACACAGACAGACACAGACAGACACAGACAGACAGACAGACACAGACAGACACTGACAGACACAGACAGACACAGACAGATACAGACAGACACAGACAGACACAGACAGACACAGACAGACACAGACAGACACAGACAGACACAGACAGACACAGATAGACACAGGCAGATACAGGCAGACAGAGACAGAGATAGATACAGACAGACACAGACAGACACAGACAGACACAGACCGACACAGACCGACACAGACCGACACAGGCAGACACAGACAGACACAGACAGACACAGACAGACAGACAGACAGACAAACAGACAAACAGACAAACAGACAAACAGACAAACAGACAAACAGATAAACAAATAGACAAACAGACAAACAGACAGACAGACAGACAGACAGAGACAGAGATCAGACAGAGAGACAGACAAACAAACAGACAGACAGACAGGCAGACAGACAGACAGGCAGACAGACAGACAGACAGGCAGACAGACAGACAGGCAGGCAGACAGACAGACAGACAGGCAGAGATAGATACAGACAAACAAACAGACAGACAGACAGACAGACAGACACAGATACAGACAGACACAGACCGACACAGACCGACACAGACCGACACAGACTAACACAGACCAACACAGACCGACAGACACAGACAGACAGACACAGACAGACAGACACAGACAAACAGACACAGACAGACACAGACAGACACAGACAGACACTGACAGACACTGACAGACACTGATAGACACAGACAGACACAGACAGAGACAGACAGACAGGCAAACAGACAGATACAGACAGACACAGATAGACGCAGGCAGATACAGGCAGACGCAGGCAGACACAGGCAGACACAGACAGATACTGACAGACACAGACAGACACAGTGAGACACAGAGAGACACAGACAGACACAGACAGAACCAGAGAGACAAAGACAAAAACAAAGACAGACACAGACACAGACAAAGACAGAAAACAAAGACAGACATATTTGTTTTTTCAATGCAGGCTTTCCTGCGTGCTGTCCTCTTATAGGATTACATCACTCCGGTGACATGCAGTCAGTCGTTTTTCAGCTGGCCTGTACATAGACACAGAAAGATAGACGGTCCTGGAGAGGCACACACAGATACAGAGAAAAAAGAAGTACCTACACAGCCAGACATCACAGATACAGTCACACGATACTGACGGATACAGGAAGAGACGCACCGTCAGGCGTAGAAGGACAGCCACAGAACGACAGACGCAACGATACAGAAGGACAGGCGTAGACAGCCCCAAAGAGAAAGAGACGGACATAAAAAAGCAGACACCAAGAGCTAGACCGAGAGTCACAAAGAGACTTAGACAGACACAAACAGGTCAGGCAGGGGCAGACAAAGACATACAGACATTTACTAATATATAGAGAGAGACACCTATATTTTCAGACTGAGGCACCCAGGCAGACACACTTAGTCTGGCGATCGACAGAGACAGACAAGAACATGAAGCTTGTAAGGCAGAGCAGACGCGCTATGAGACGCAGAATTACACACAAACACATGAAATGTAGGGACATGCATACAAAGACATGAATGCATGCATGTAGACCGCGACAACTTGGAGCCCTATGCATGCTCCTTCGAGCCGTTATATAGATGGGGTACGGAAAACGCTGGCGCACTGCCTCCAGCGATCTCCATGCAGCGATTCTATACATAGATGCTTGTCTCTTCAATCATGCACATTCTGCTTGTGGGGCAAGCAGCGTGTTGCACACCTAGCCCAATTTCGCAGGCACATTTTGCTTGTGGGGCAAACAGCGTGTTGCACACTCAGCCCAATTTTGCAGGCACATTTTGCTTGTGGGGCAACCAGCGTGTTGCACACCCAGCCCAATTTCGCAGTCACATTTTACTTATGGGGCAAACAGCGTGTTGCACACCCAGCCCAATTTCACAGTCACATCTTAATTGCTTGTGGGACAAACAGCGTGTTGCATACCCAGCCCAATTTCGCAGTCACATTTTGCTTATAGGATAAACAGCGTGTTGCACACCCAGCCTAATTTCGCAGTCACATCTTAATTGCTTGTGGGGCAACCAGTGTGTTGCACATGAGACCGTAAAGAGATTTGAGATCTTTTGGCCAGACGTCGAAGAGTATCCCAAAAAAGAAGCCAATGCAATTTTTCTTGACAACGAGGGCCAATGCCCTCCAATGGTGAAAATGCAAGCTATGGTGCTGAAGGAAGATTACTCTTCGCTGGCAGTCTGTCTGTCTGTCGCCGTCGAAGTGCTTGTTTCAGACCTGACCGAAGAGAATCCTGGGTTCGCCTCCCTCTCAAAGCTGCAGCTCAACATCACAAAATTCAAGGTTGACAAACAGAAAGCTCATGCATCAGCGTACTTTCGGGAAAAGAGAGTGACAGATTGTGCATGGGCACCTCAAGTGCGACTCTCCCAGATGTGTCATATACGATATCCGTCTCCTTTCCGGAATCCGACCCTCTTCACGAATTAGCCGATCACCGTAACAATGCCCCGGCTTTTCTGATTCTGTTTTGCTTCCCCGTGGATCTCCGTCATTTTGTATCACCTCATGCATGTACATGTACTTTTGCTAGATTTTTAGGTACTTTTGCGATGACGGTTGTTGCAATACCTGCAGGATGCAGAGGCCTTCAAGCGCAACAAGCTCAAGCAGATAGCCAGCATGTGGGGGGAAGATGAGAGGTCCGTTTTCTGATAGCCTTTTGAGAGACTTTTTTGCAAGAAAGAAAAAAGACGGGGGGCATTTCTGCTCTTACTCAATGAGAAAAAAAAAAGACGGGGGGCATTTCCGCTCTTACTCAATGAGAAAGAAAAAAGACGGGGGCCATTTCCGCTCCTTACTCAATGACATCCACCCCTCTTCACTGTACTAATTCTCCACACCCACAGAATCCCTGCGACTCCTCAATTTCTGTACGCAGATTTCCTTTCTCCCTCCCCCCCCCGCCCCCCCCCACCTCTATGTATCTGTCTCTGTCTCTGTCTCTGTCTCTCTCTCTCTCTCTCTCTCTCTGTGTGTGTGTGTGTGTGTGTGTGTGTGTGTGTGTGTGCGTATGCGTGAGTGTGCAGTGAAAAAGACACGGAGGAGAAGAAGGAAGAGGATAAGCTGCGGCACTGCCCGTTTCCGTCCTCGACTTGGAAGGCAACGGGTTGGAACATGGCCAAGTCGCGCATGAGGGCTGCACCAAAGAAGAAGCAGGCGAGGCCCCCCCCAAAACAGGTCGGCCGAGTTCTTTATGCATCAATTGTTTTGAGGCGAAGGCTTCCAAGCAAAATGGTGCATTTTCCATGGAAATCAAGTGTGCGTACGATTGTGTAAGGCAACAGTCGCTCGATCCTATGTAAGGTGAATTCAAGGTCGTATGATCTAGTACGTCGTTCCGCGTGAGGACCTTCCGGTTTCGAGGGTGAGATCGCTTCTCTTGACCTTCGTTTCAATTTTGTTTCCTTAGATTGATCCCACTCGCTAGTCCGACTCTATGTGCTCTCTGCCTGCAGGTAGAGATAGAGGCCATCGAAACGGGTACCAAGGTGGACAGCATAATGAACAACTATAAAGGACGGGGTCAGTCAGTAAGTGCATGTGCTCTTTCTTGCCTGCATGAATCGAGTACTCGAATTGAAGAGGCAACTTTTACGGTTGCTGTCGCTGCTCGAATTTGGGAAAGATTTCTGATCTAGGCCGGATGCTCCAAGTTGAATGGATTGTTTGTTCTTTTCCTCCTTTTTCCTTGTCTTGCTCATATCACCATGCACCGACAGCCTCCTTTCTCCTTGTCTTGCTGCCTTGAGCACATTTTTTCCTCTCTACGAGCGGACGTGTCATGAAGCATTCGGTCAATGACATCCCACTGGGAACGTTTTACTTTTTTGAGTGCGTGCATAGGGGATCAATAGTTTCATCTAACATACGTACCTGCTGCAGAGGGCAACACACTCAACGACATGGAAAAAAACACCCTACAAGAGTTGGAGGGAGACGCGATGGAGGAGAGGAGAGACATGCCAATTCTCGATCGGTTTTGCCTTCTTCTCAAGCCTGAGGTGGTCAGTTTGTCTCTCTGCTTCTGCATCTCCGTATAATTTTAGAATTATTGGTCTGCACTCAGATGTGTTTTTATTTCTTTCGTTTTTTCTTTCTTTCTTACTTTCTTTCTTTCTTTCTTTCCTTCCTTTCTTTCTTTCTTTCTTTCTTTTCTTTTCTTTCTTTTCTTTTTTTTCTTTTTTTTCTTTCTTTCTTTCTTTCTTTCTTTCTTTCTTTCTTTCTTTTCTTTCTTTTCTTTCTTTTCTTTCTTTCCTTTCTTTTCTTTCTTTTCTTTTTTTTCTTTTTTTTCTTTCTTTCTTTTCTTTTTTTCTTTCTTTCTTTTCTTTCTTTTCTTTTTTTTCTTTCTTTCTTTCTTTCTTTCTTTCTTTCTTAAATTTTTTTTTCTTTCCTTCCTTCCTTCCTTCCTTCCTTCCTGTCTTTCTTTCTTTCTTTCTTTTCTTTCTTTTCTTTCTTTTTTTTCTTTCTTTCTTTCTTTCTTTCTTTCTTTCTTTTTCTCTTCTTTCTTTCGTCCCTCCCTCCCTTCCTTCCTCCCTTCCTTCCTCTCTTCCTTCCTTCCTTCCTTCCTTCCTTCCTTTTCGCTCGTACGTTCCTTTGTTCTTCTGCTTACTCGTCTCCTTTCCTTTCCACCCTTGCGACTTCTTTCTTTCCGCTATCTTTTGTGTGCAAAAAGAAATACCGGAAAGACAAGGAAGATAAATATACAGTCTGTTCAAGATATTCTGTATTCAAGTTCTTTGTACAAACGTCTTATGTTGCTATGCCGGTTTGAATGCCCTTACTTATTCCACGAGACTCACTCAGTGCATGCATACATGCATGCATATGTGCTCTATCAGGGGCTTGATTGACTGTCCACCGTCACCAAAGTTTCCCCTTGTCTCTTGATTCGTGTGCAGTCCCAAATTAGAAATGTTATGCTCGACGATGTGGTGAAGGAAAATCCTTATAAGGTGGATCTCAGACGCGGTGATACGCATTTCCGGACACCGGCCCCCTACGTTCAGGCGGCAATTGAGGTCATTGAAGGGATAGACGAATTTATCAAGGACATGTAGGTCCTCCTGGAGCACAACATGTGCACAATACACACAAGGAAAGGAGGGAGGGGGTTCGGAGGGTGGTCCTTCGACGTTCTATGAATGTTCATGTTGTGCATGATGCTATCTTGCACGCCAGTGCGAGACAGCGGATCGGAGGTGAATTCCTTCGTTCGTTCATGTTAAAGCCGATCGGAGGAGAATACCTTCGTTCGTTTGTGCCCAACACAATATCGGGTCGAAGGCATAGCCTCCGACCTGATGAGGGATCGGTCGACCTACACAGAGAATGTCGGATCGATTCTGTCGTACCTCACTAATACATTTCGGCCTGTTCAATTGTGGGCCTGCGTGTTCGGTGTAAGCAAAGTCTTTGCTTGAAGAATCGTTTTGTCGCTTTTTGTTTTCGTGGTAGAAGTGTTCGTTTAGGTCTCTTTGAGTAGGACTGCTTTGATTGCGTCTTCTCCGCCGAACAGCTGTTCGACTGTGAGCAACTTATGGTCAAATTGCGTGCTGTATTTGATTAAGAACAGTAAGGGTAACCTGAGTATTGTGAAGGTGTTTCAAAAGAGAGAAGATACGAGAAGGTCATAATGCGTGGAGTATGCTTCTAGTATACAGAACCGAAAAGTCTTCTCTCCCACTTGATGATCAAGGCCGCCTCGTTTTTCTTCTACCTCTTGATATGCAGCTACGGTGTACTGAGCTACCCTGCAAGTTGCCAGGAATATGAAGGAATATGGAGTAATATGGGTTAGGAATATGAAGGAATATGTAGAATTATACAGGAATATGAGGTAGGAATCTACAGGTCAAAATCGCTGCGTTAAATCGGTAGGAATTCAAAACTTTAAATTCCCGTAAAATAGGAAATTAAGAAAAAATTTCCCTAGAAATTTCTTAATAGTGCATAGATACTAGACTGGATAGCAACCCCCTGCGCAAGTTTGAGTAATTTACATGAGTAATTTAAAACAATTTAGAGTAATTAATTTAGCTTAGAAATTTAATTAAAGCAATTTAGAGTAATTTAAAGTAATTTAGAATAGTGAACTAAAATATTAAATTTCGAAAGCTAAATTACTAATTTTGGTCAAACTTTGGAGATCAATTTCCTAGTTGATTTCTCGTGAACCATAAAGAGTTAGGCGTTCGAATTCAAACTATAACACTAGGCGCCGCACATAGAAAAAAAAAAGTTGGGAAGGCCTTTTTTTTTTTTTTCTTTTTTTTTATTTCAAGTGCCTCCAAAAGGAAAAGAATCACTTTCGACCTAGCTTTCGACTCTGAAACTTACTTTTCCATACAAAATGTGGACCTAAGTTACCTAACTATTGATCTAAAAAAAAAAAAAAAAGAAAAAAAAAGTTGGGGACGCCTCATTTTTTTTCCTTTTTTTTATTGTGCGGCGCCTAGAACTAACAATGTTTATTGAGCCTATATAAAAGTTATGAGCACTGTTAGTTTGAACGTATAACTCTTTATGGTTAAGAAGAAATCGACCTCCAAAATTTGGTTGACAAAACGTAAATTAAGTTGCGCTGTAAACCTTTTTTCGTAACCTAGCCGTAATTGGCCCGTAAAGTTGTGCGGCATAAACAATTATGGCACACCCCTTGTGCTCCGTTTACGGTGTATCAGGTTTGGTGTGCAAGCCTTTGGGGGAGGGTTTGAAATAATATCCCAGGCCCTGTTAGTGGTGGCGACACCTTGACATAATGGGAAGGCCTAGCGCAGATTGTTGTTTGTTAGTGGACTGGGAAACCAGGCGGGCCACGGGGTGTGGTCTGAGCCTCAGCGATGAGGTACACCCCCCTGCCGTTTACGGGGGCGACCTCTATAAGACAAAACGGCGACAGTGCTCTAAGGCACCACTAATCACTAACCAATCTAGGAACCAATCAATCAATCAAAAAAATCCCTGCAAGTTTAAGTAATTTAGAATTTCAGATAAATAATTTAGCTAGTAATTTAGAATATAATTTACAGTATAATTTAGCTTACTAATCTAAAGTAATTTAGAATAGTAAACTAAAGTAATTTCGAAAGCTAAATTACTATAACTTTGGTCAACTTTGGAGGTCGATTAAAAGACTCGATTTCTCGTGGATGATAAAGAGTTAGACGGTCAAACTATCAGTGCTTATAAGTCTAATTAATAACCATTTCAATTTTTTCTAGAATTTTTTAAGGAATGGACGAACGACGATACGATAACTCAGCCACTCACTCATTCTGTCAGACACACACTCACTTAGCGAGGGACACTAATTCACGGCGATTTCACGCACATATGCACACGCACGCTCTCTCAAGAAACTTGTGTGAGGGAGGCAGAGAGATTTGCAGAGGCAACAACAGGCGCTGGGAGACAAATGGGGGAATACGCGCTGACATAGAGAGAAGGCAGGCGCGTTAGACAGGAGAGCTGATCATTCTTGATGGATGGAGGAAAAAGTAAGGTTCTTTGGAAGAGGGAGAAAAGGACCTGAGAAAAAGTCCTCTTTCTTCGTTGAAAAGAAAAGGATTCGCAAGTCCTCGGAATGACTTTCTTTTCTTTGTCAGAAAAAAAAAACGTTTTCCCTGAATGCATGGGCGAAGCTATTTCAGACGAGAGCCGTTGAAGATCGCACAAAGAGAGGAGTACAGGGAAAGGCTGGCAGTCGATGCAATAAGAGAGATACAAACACAAAGATCAACTAGCGAATCGTGCAGCGTCTCTCGATCTTCTCTCCACGCACCCACACAGTGCCCCTTTCCCTCTACTGACAGTCGACGCCAGTCATCACTTTCCTCTGCCGCTTGCCGTGCCTGTTGAAACCCTGCAAACAAGCAGTGAATTCGTCAGCCACTGAGCCAGACGGTATATTAGGAAAAGCAGTTCGCACACAGAGTGATCAGCAGAGAGGCAGGTAGACAGACAAACAGATAATCAGGTAGAGGGAGCCGACACCGAAAAGAGGAGGCCATGAAAAGACCACAGAAATCCCCTTTCTCTCTAGATGCATGCATGAGTGGATTGGTTGGAGATGACTGCGTGCATGTCTCCCCGATCACCGCTCCGTCCGTGCAGATGTTCGGCCTCCTTGAGGTCCAGAATAGCGATGAGAGGGGCAGAGAGTCAACCACACCGGTGTAGGAGGAAAAGACAACACTGAGAGTGTCAGCTCAGTCATCTGACCCCCCCCCCCCCCCCCCCCC